>CAUYRH010058131.1:0-16491 GCA_963574655.1 Perodicticus potto
TCTTGTGCTATAACTGAGTTTTAGCCTTCATATGAAAGCTATAGATTAGCTTCATAGTAGGGCTGAGTACGTTGGATACTTTTTCTTCCATTCTTGAGATACTTTGCTAAGAAGAATATGTTCCAGCTCCATCCATGTAAATGTGAAAGAGGTAAAGTCTCCATCTTTATTTAAGGCTGCATAGTATTCCATGTGATCAAAACAGCATGGTACTGGCACAAAAACAGAAAGATAGATATATTGAACAGAATAGAGAACCAAGAGATGATCCCAGCTACTTACCACTATTTGATCTTTGACAAGCCAATTAAAAACATTCAGTGGGGAAAAATTTCCCTATTTAACAATTGGTGCTAGGTGACCTGGCTGGCGACCTGCAGAAGACTGAAACTGGACCCACACCTTTCACCATTAACTAAGATAGACTCTCACTGGATCAAAGATTTAAACTTAAGACATGAAACTAAAAAATACTAGAAGAAAGTTCAGGGAAAACTCTCGAAGGAATCGGCCTGGGTGAATTTTTCATGAGGAGGACTCCCCAGGCAATTGAAGCAGTATGAAAAATACACTACTGGGACCTGATCAAACTAAAAAGCTTCTGCACTGCTAAGAACACAGTAAGTGTAGCAGGCAGACAGCCCTCAATTCATAGCTTTTATATGAAAGCTATAACCCAACTATAGCCCAAGAAGAAGGCAAAAGAGGAGAGGGAAGGGAGGAGAGAGGGTAGGATGAGTGGAGGGAGGGCAATTGTTGGGACCACAGCTACACTGTATTTTACAAGGGTACATATTTTTTTGTTGTTGCAGTTTTTTGCAGTTTTTTTTTGTTTTTGTTTTTGTTTTTTGCCACGGCTGGGTTTGAACCCACCACCTCTGGCATATGGGGCCAGTGCCCTACTCCTTTGAGCCACGGGTGCCACCTACAAGGGTATGCATTAAATTTACTAAGTGTAGAATATAAATGTCATAAGACAATAACTAAGAAAATGTGGTGAAGCCTATGTTAAACAGTTTGATGAAAATATTTCAAATGACATATAAATTCAGCACATTGTACCCCATGATTGCATTAATGTACACAGCTATGATTTAATAATAAAAAAAATCTCTAGGTGCAAAAAGAAAAGAAAGAAAATTTAAGACAAAAATGACAAATTTTAAAACATTGAAAGGTGGTGCATTGTAAGTTGTGAAAGTTTGTGAAGAAGAATTTAGAAAAAAAGTTTGTATGTAATAGACTGTAATGAAATGGAAATCTCTAGTTAAAGCAACAAAGCTGTCTGTTCTCAGTTTATAAGACTTATGTTTGAAGCTTCTTAAATTTCTATTTTTGTATACATATTTAAAGTAATGAGAAAAAATACATGAAAAGTCAGTACTTAAAGGGTTAATTTACCATTACAGAGTTAACACAATGTTTTTTTCTTCTTTTTTTTTGTATATGCCTTTTTTAAATTAAATCATAGCTGTGTACATTAATGCAATCATGGGGTATAATGTGCTGATCTTTTTTTTTTTTTTTAATACAATCTGACGTGGTTAGATCAAACCAATCAACATAGCTTTCACCTCATTTACTTGATTATTGTACCAAAACATCTATGTTCTACACTTGACAGATTTGACTTGTACTCTTGTTATATGCTCCATAGGTGTGGTCCCGCCTTTTACCCTCCATCTTTCAAACCTCCCCCTTCCCCTCCCTTCCCATTCCATTTCTCTCCTTCATCCTGGGCTTTGGTTGTGTTCTATCTTTAATAAGAAAGTGTGAGTAAATACAAGTAGGTTTCATAGAAGTACTCTGTACATTGGATACTTTTTCTTCCATTCTTGAGACATTTTACTCAGGAGAATGTGTTTCAGATCCCTCCATGTAAACATAAAAGAGGTAAAGGCTTCATCTTTTTTAAAGGCTGAATAGTATTCCATGGTATACATAAAGCCACAATTTATTAATCCATTCATGGGTCAATGGGAACTTGGGCTTCTTCCATGACTTGGCTATTATGAATTGAGCTGCAATGAATAATCTGGTGCAAATATCTTTTTTGCAAAATAATTTTTGGTCTTTGGGATATACTCCTAGTGGAGGAATTGTAGGGTCCTACGGCAGGTCAATGTTTAGATCCCTGAGTGTTCTCCAAACTTCTTTCCAAAAGGAACGTATTAGCTTGCATTCCCTCCAGCAGTGCCAAAGTGTTCCCTTTTCTCCACATCCACACTAATGTCTGTAGTTTTGGGAATTTGTTCTGTGGGCTACTCTTACTGGAGTTATGTGGCATCTCAAAGCGGTTTTGATTTGCATTTCTCTGATGATTAAAGAAGATGAGAATTTTTTCATGTGTCTGTATACCATGAGCCTGTCTTCTTTGGAGAAGCTTTTGTTCAGATCTCTTGCCTATAGTGAAATGGGATCATTTGTTCTTTTCTTATTGATAAGTTTGAGTTCTCTGTGGATTCTGGTTATCAGACCTTTGTTGGAAATATAACCTGCAAATATCCTTTCCCATTCTGAGGTCAGTCTACTTGCTTTATTACTGTGTCCTTGGCAGTGCAGAAGCTTTTTAGTTTGATCAGATCCCAATAATGTATTTTTGGTATTGCTTCAAATACCCTGGGGTTCTTCCTCATAAAGTTTTCTCCCAGACCAATTTCTTCAAGTGTTTCTCCTGCACTCTTTCCTAGAATGTCCATACTACCCAAAGCAATCAACAGATTTAATGCAATTCCCATTAAAGCACCTGTGTCATATTTTAAAGATCTGGAAAAACTAGTACTTCATTTCATATGGAATCAGAAAAAAGCCAAATAGCCAAGCCATTACTCAGAAATAAAAACAAATCATGTGGAATTATGCTACCAGACTTCATACTATACTATAAATCTATAGTGATCAAAACAGCATGGTATTGGCACAAAAATAGAAAGATAGATGTATGGAATAGAATTGAGAACCAAGAGATAAACCCAGACACTTATCATCATTTGATCTTTGATAAGCCTATCAAAAACTTAAATTGGGTGAAAGACTCCCTATTTAACAAATGATGCTGGGAGAATTGGTTCTCAACTTATAGACGACTGAAACTGGACCCACAACTTTCACCTCTAACAAAAATTGACTCTCACTGGATAAAAGACTTAAACATAAGAAATGTACTGGTTTTATATACAATTAGAAATATTTTCATCAAACAAGTTAACATAGCATTCACGGCATTTTCTTAGTTCTTATACTAAGACATTTGTATTCTACATGTAGTAAATTTCACATGTACCCTTGTAAGATGCACTGGAGAGTGGTGGGAATACAATGTTTTTTAAATACTGTTTTTCTTTTTGCCTGCTAAAAAAATGTGGTTGGATATGACGAATAGCCTTGAGACAAGGTACCAGCACTTGACAGAGGACCCAAGGTCACTTACTCATTTGGAACTAAAGAAAAAAAAAAGTGTCCTTTTTACTTTTTGAAACAGCAGCCACTTTTCTTTTTGAGTTGGCATTATTCTGTCTGGCTCTTACAGTAACTGAATATATTCTTAGGAAACGACTTATTCAATAAACTTCTACCATGTTGGAAATTAACTGGAAACTACATGCCACATACAGGCCACAAAGTTTCAAGGAAAGTAGAAAACTTTAGTGAATCCGGGCTTTACCATTAGCATTGTTTAAAATCACATGTACTGGCTTGGCACCTGTTGCTCAGTGGCTAGGGTGCCAGCCACATACAATGAAGCTGGTTGGTTCAAACCCAGCTGGGGCCTGCCAAACAACAATGACAACTATATAAAATAGCTGGGCACCTGTAGTGCCAGATACTTGGGAGGGTGTGGCAAGAGAATCACTTAAACGCAAGAGTTTGAGTTGCTATGAGCTGTGACACCATGGCACCCTATCAAGAGCAACATAGTGAGACTCTATCTCAAAAAAAAAAAAAAAGAAAGAAAAGCAGATGTACTCCTAATAAAAGAACAGGGTAATCGCTCTATAAAATACTATATCACAGGCCCCCTTCCATTTTAAGAAATTTACCAGGGACACTGAGAGAACTAGGAGAAACAGAACTTACTAACTTACTAACCAATTATGTCACTGGGAAAAATAATGAAAAAAGATTTCAGAATGGGTGAATGATAGTTATCCTGTTAGTTTATCTCCCCCAGTCCATCTCTATTCTCCAAGTAACCAGGTGTGAGTTAAAGATTGGAACATGAGCCTGCTGAAATCACAGTGGAAAGGCCCTGACTTGATGATCCTGTTGACACCAACAGTAGTGAAGGTGAATGGCATTCCTGCCTAAATACATCACTAATGTGTGAAACCAGCCAGTGGAGAGGAGTTGATGGTCCAATGACACTGGCAGCATCCCCATCTCCTTACCCTGAGAAAACAGACTACAGCCCTGCCCTAGTCATATACCAGGAGCAGAATGATCTACACAGCAGAAGCTTAAGGATCAGCAGCAGTGATGTGGGAATGATTCTTTGCTTTGGACATTTTCACATTTCTTCTTTAATCTTAGGTGTAAGACATGGTGAAGGTTGTGAAAAAAGTATTCAAGAGGTAACTCAAACTAGAGAAATTGTCAAAACTGTTTTATTGGTTTACTCATATTATGAATGTACAGGAAAGCCTGAAGGAACTTGTATATATAATAACACCCAACATTATGTATGTGTTCCCCTCAGCGGGGCTGCTGTTTACTACAATCCTTCTGAACCCCCAGAGCAGACTGAATTTGCTATGTGGTATACAGATATACCTAGAAAGACAAAACGAGTTATAACAGAAGGAATACCTAAGCAAGTATTACTAACTTTTGATTCATGCCAAGTTTTTAATATTGTAATGTTTGAGGGAGCCTGACAAATCCATCTCGGGAAAGACAATATACTAAAAGATACAAGTACACATGCCACAGATTAGGCACCTGTGCAGAATATATATACTGGCCTTGTATAATTTTGACAACATGGATTAATGCCAGTGACGGTAATCCAGTACATTTAATAAAAGGAGGAGCTCCTTCACTTTGTACCCTTGGAAATTATTACTCATTAGATGGTAAGCCTCCCTCCCCTAGTTGTAACTGAGAAAATTATAATCCACTGATACTAAATATAACCAATCCTTCTAACCCTAGATGGACAAAAGGTGAAAGCCTTATGTTAGGAATAAATGTCCATGGAAGAGACCCTCTCAGAGTATAACAATTAAAAGTAAAATAACCAAATGAAACATCAAAGCCTATTGACCAGGCCTTCTATGATGAATTATAGCAACCTGCTCCAGACTTTTCCTTTAAAACTAAAAGATTATTCCTCCATCTCCCAGAAAACATTGCTCAATCTTTAAATAGAAAATCTTGTATTGTCTTTCATGGAACAATGATGAGCAGAAAATGACCCTAGGAAGCCAGAGAAATCATTCCCTCAGATCCTAGTCCTAATGTCACTCACTATAAGTGTGCAGTGGAGTAAGCTTCTGGACACCAAAGATGTCCATTATAGGTCAATACTGTTTATCCAGAGAAGGAAACAACTTCACCATCCTGGTTGGGAAGCTTTAATGTCTAGGCCTAAAAATCTATAATGAAAGCACCAATAGCACTGGTGGAACAAGGACATAGCTGAACTAAACCCCCTGAGTAGATTCCCAAAACGCAAAACTGTTTGGGACTATCCAGGGATTAGCATTAACTGAGCAGTTCCACTAGGCCTCTACTGGATCTATGGACACTGGGTCTACATTAAGTTTTCTGACAGATGGTATGGGAGTTGTGTAATAGGTATAATAAAACTTTCCTTCTTCCTACTGCCCCTAGAGACTGGTGAACTTTTAGGTTTTCTGGTTTATGCTTCTAAACTGAAAAGACAAAAGGGTGATGTGATAACAGGAGATTGGAGTGACAATGAATGGCCTCCCCAGCAAATAATTCCATATTATGGTCAAGTCACCTAGGCTGAGGATGTGTCATGGGAATACAGAAGGCCAATATAGATATTAGTTAATATATATAATAAATTGGATCATCTGATTACAAGCAGTTTCAGAAATAATAACAAATGAGGCCAGCAAAGCCTTAACCCTACCAGCCCATGAAGAAACCCAAATGAGAAATGCTATTTATCAAAACCGATTGGACCTAGAATAACTTCTAGCAGCTGGAGGAGGAGTATGTGGAAAATTCAGTTAAATAACTCTTGCTTATAGATTGATCATGAATGATAAGTAATTGAAGATATAATTAAAAAGATAACTGAAATAGTTCATGGACCTATACAAGTGTGAAATGAATTTAACCCAGATTCTTTCTTCAGAGGATAGTTTTCTAAACTAGGAGGATTTAAAACTATGATTATAGGTTTTATTTTTATAATTAAAGGACGTTTGCTTTTGCCTTGCTTATTATCTATTTTTGTTCAATTTCTCAAAGGCATACTCTTTGTGATTGTGATAAAAGAGAACTCAGGCAAAGTGTTCATGGCTTAATGATATTATCAAGTAGCTGTGGATACTGATAATGAATGAGATGAGATCCCATTCCTGATAAATATGGTCTCAAAGTGGGAAGGGATGAGGAAGAAGGAATAAATCTTATGCTTTTTAGTGATCCTGAGAAAGCAGCAGGCAGCTGCAGAAGAACTCCTCCTCTAAAGATAAGAACAAACATTACACTGAGCCAGAATAAAATTGAAAAGCAAAAAAAAAAAAAAAAGATTCTTAACTAATAACAATACTCTGATTTATAGCATCTGTAGCCATGTAACTAATATTGAACTGAATAAAAAATAAAGGCATAAAAGAATTTGGAAAAAACTGTTCACCAGAGCTCAGTATTTTACACCTTCAAGCATCTGAGATCTTGCTGGCAATTAAAGGTTCCTTTCTCTATATTGTTGATGTAGAGTCTGTCTTTTGTTAATTTAGTTTTCCTGCAACAATCCCACCATTTTATCTTCCAAGGAGATAATCTGTTTTGATTTCAAAGGCTGACAAATGAGACTTAGGACTTTGTTATTTTGAGTTGATAGTGGATTGAGTTGAGAATTTGGGGATATAAAAAATGGAATGGATGCATGGGCATGACAATTGGGGAGTCAAGAGTAGATTTTCGTGGGTTGAACATTTTTATCCTTCAAAATCATGTTGAAATTTTATGCCCAATGTGGCAGTATTGTGATGTGGGCCTTTAAGAGGTGATTGGGTCATTAGGCATGATCCAGTCATATGTGAATCATGTCCTAATGATCCAATCATAGATGAATCTATTTATAGAGTAATAAATTGATAGCTCTATAGATTAATTGGTTATCATGAAAGGATTGTGGCCTTAAAAAAGGAAGAGAATTGAGCTATCTGCTAGTGTTAGGAGTTGAGGAACCAGATGTCAAGTCCCTGTATGTTCAGGTTCTTGGTTCTCATTACCAAAGAATGGTCACTGGTACTGTTGTCAGAATAAGCAGAGCAAGCAGGTACAAATAGACAAAGTTCCAAACTTTTATTAAGAACTAAAACATAGTAAATTCCATGAAGGAATGAATCAATACCCATAAGTAGAGGAGACACTGAGTTTAATAACATTTCCCCTTCTTTGCTGACTCCCTAATTTTATGTTATGTGGGGGTGATGGTGGAATATTCATGGTTTTCTTGGAAAAGGGTGGAGAATTCCTGGAATTGGGAGCCCTCATATTACTATCCTTGTATGGAAATTTCTGAGAGTTGCTATGTTATTTATACCCTGTCTTGAAACAGGTGGGTGTGATTTTTACCATGTTAATTAGGACTCCCTGGAGTCCTAATCAGGCTGTTCCCAAAACAACCAAGTCAGTAGGACCACATCTAACTGTCAATGTAAGAAATTCCTTGGGACATTGATTAGCCTCTATCTCAAGGTAACCCACCTAAAAGGTCCTACACCTGTAAGGTCTCAATGAGCCCCACTCCCATGACAAAACAACATACAACTCATGTCAGCTTGACTCAAGCCAGTCCAAACTAGCATTCACCATCCACTCCACACATATCTAAATAACCACCTAAGCTAATACTAGGATGCTCACCTAATTGCTATTGAATATCCTGTGCTTCCTCCTGAGTCTTCATAAATTCCTCACCTGCAAGAGTGTCGCATCAGATGTGGCTCCTCAAGCTTAGACTTCTCAGTCTTTAAAATTTTAATAAAAACATTTCATTTCTCTTAAATTACCCAGTTCATGTATTCTTATATAAGCAACAGTGAACAAACTAAGATAGAATTTCTTTAGTATTACCATGCTCTGTGATTACAGTCAAAGAAGAATTACAACCACTAGGTGGGAATATTTTTGTCTAGTTCCTTCAGGAATGCAGGTTTCAATCATTCTGCCAGGTAAAGAACCAGCACCAGCTGAGGTGCTTGTTGGAGACCAAAATGAATACAGTTAGATCACAGAGGAATACCAGCTACAACCTGTGACTAGTCACAGAAACAAAGACTATAACTGTCATCTGTATTTCCTTAAAAGTAAATGAAACAATACATATATATATATCAAGTATCTTTGCTTTTGTTCTTTCCTCAAGTAACATGAGATCTATTGACTTTACATGTCTAACAATGTTTAAGTGTTATTAATTTTAAATAATAGAATTAAAGTTATGGGATTTCAGGAGAAGAGAAATGTTTCCCATGGACTTTAACTTAAGGGAAAATGATTAGTGCATTTTTTAGTTGTAGGCAACATAATGGTGTCATGTGAAATAAAACTATTCCCTTGCTATTGTCTTTATTTAGAGATCAAGTAATTGACTTGACTGGATCGAGAATTACCTAAAGAACTGGGAAAGTGTTATTCTGATCTGTCTGTCAGGGTGTTTCCGTAGCAGAGTGGTGTTGAACGAGTGAACTGAGTAAAATCAATGGGAGTCAAACACAATTCAATCAGCTGTGAGCTCAAATAAAACAAAAATGAGAGGAGAGGATTTCCTGTTTCTTACCAGGATCAGAGACACTCTCTTCCCGCTGCCCTTGGACATTCAATCTCTTTCTCCAGGATATCATGAGCTTTACCAGCTCCTCCAGGCTCTCAGGACTTCAGCCTCAGACTGAGAGTACAGCAAGTGTCAATTGGTTCTGAGTTTTCAGACTTGGACTGAGCTCCACTACCAGCAGCAAGGTATTCAGTCTGCAGAAGACTGCTGTGGAGCTTACTAATAGACCTAATAAATACCCTCTCATCTGTCTGACTATGCATCTGCCTGTAGTCTCTTTGGCATACACTGACCAATGTACTGGCCCATCTCTCCTGATTTTCTTCCCACCCACTGTTACTACTGCTACTTGTGAGTGTGTGTTCTAGAAAACTCTCCCCTTCCCCCTTGGCCTCTAACCTCAGAGATATGTAAGTAAAGTCCAATTCTCTTATTTTATTCATTTTGTTCAGTTGCCTCCCTGGGTCTCATTTGACGAATACACCTGAATCTCACCCTTATCCCACTTAGTGTTTGTCCATAGAGTGGCTATCATGATAGGAATAAACTGAGCATAGATCAGACAGAAACCATGAAGGTTCCTACAGCTAGTATAAATAATTTCCCTTTGAGTGGGATGCCTGCTCACAGGTCAGAGAGTTAGAGCCCTTGGTCCACCCATAAGAATAAAATGCATTCCATTAAGGCACATTGTAAACATTCAGGGACCAACTTTAGGTCCTATCAGGCAGGGCTATAACTCATAGCAACCATCAAGAAAGAGATCAAAAGAAAAAAAAAATCAGAAATAAAACATATGTAATGAAGTAGTTTTATAAACTATAGTTCACAAAATCCAATGGGAAGGAAAAAAGAAATGGCAAAATGTTACTTAAAAGTTTGCACTTGAGTGGTAGCACTCTAAACACAGAAAATATTGTACTTTGAGAATTTCAGGCCTAAACATAGAAACATGAGAAACATGTAATTAAAATTCTGAATCCTATTTATTATTTATTTATTCATTTTTTGATACAGAGTCTCGTTATATTGTCCAGGTGTGATGCAGTGACTTTTGACAGCCACCATAATACAGCAGTATTGCCTCAAATTCATGAAGTCAAGAAATCTTTCAGCATCAATGTCATAAGTACCTAGGAGTACAGGAATGTGCTACTGTCACAGCCAGATATAATTCTTAACTCCAGAATAGTTGTAAGTCTATATTTTTCTTCCTGCTCATTTGTGTTTTCTAATCATGTAAATGATGCTCATACAAATCATGTTATGATTAGCTATTGTTGATAAAGATATAGTATGGCTTTCACAAAAATTTTTCTCTGCTCATGTGCTATTCTGGACAATTCTGCTTTAGGGTACTTGAAAAATGGGTTAGGCTTTGATTTTCTCTGATGAATATACTACTGAAAGAATAAATAATTATTTATAATTTAATATTTTAAGTGTATTTTCACTCACATTGTCAAAGGCCAGGAAGGCTAAGGTAAAAGCATAACCTGATCTCAAATAAATGAGCCATGTTTTCACTTCATTTTTATTTTGAAATAGGTTTAGATTTGTAAAAAGTTGCAAATGTATTATACAGAGCTTCACATACACTTCCCCTTTCTGTCATGTTAACATCTTACAGAACCACAGTATATTTGCAAAAGCTCAGAAACTGACAACGGTACAACTGAACTACAGATTTTCTTTATTTTACCAGGGTTTTCACTGTTTATATTTTTCTTAAGATCTAATACAGGATACCATGTAACATTCAGTGTAAAATATATTACCATTTATTGCTGTATCACAAATTACTACACAGCTTAGTGACTCACAACCATGTACTCATTACTCACAGTTTCCCTGGGTCAGGAATCCACTTGTAGATGAAAGCCAAGAAGGACGTGTCACCTGAAGGCTCAGCTGAGGAAGGATCCAGTCTAAATTCATGTGGTTGTTGATACGAGTCTACTGATGCCCAGGTCAAGACAACTTCTTGTAAATTATTTCAAACCTTGAAACAGTTAATAGAAATCTTTTACTAACTCTTGTTCCAAGAAATAAACACAACAGAGGATAAGAGGTCACTTCCATATATATCTATGAGGCCATTTAACTCTGATTCCACAACTAGCATAGACAATACAAGAAAAAGAATTATAGATCAATATGCTTCATGAAATAGAGGTAATAGTCATTAAGAAAGCAATATCAAAACAAATCAGCAACATAAAATACGATTATATGTTATTACCAAGAGTATTTATCTCAACAACCTAATTATGGTAAAACACACACACACAAAATCAGTATACTATGCCAAGACCAAGTCTAAAAATGTGGAATAACATATCACAAATCCAAAATCCCACTCATAGTAAAAACATAAAGTCATTCATGAAAAACTCAGGGTGGCTGGGCATGGTGGCTCACACCTGTAATCTTAGCTCTCTGGGATGCCAAGGTGGGTGGATTGCCTGAGCTCACAGGTTGGACACCAGCCTGAACAAGAGTGAGACCACATCTCTACAAATAGCTGGGTGCTGTGGCAAGCACCTGTAATCCCAGCTACTTGGGAGGCTGAGTCAAGAGAATGGCTTGAGCCCAAGAGTTTGAGGTTGCTGTGAACTATGACACTATATCACTCTACCAAGGGCAACAAAATGAGACTCTGTTAAAAACAAAAAAGAAAAAGAAAGGAAGGAAAGAAGGAAGGAAATAAATAAATAAATAAATAAATAAATGACTTCCAGATTGAAAAGGAGAAGCCAAACAATCTCTAATGATGTGATCTATTATATAGAAAATCCTAAGGAATCAACTAAGACAAAATTATAAACATAAAAATTCAGTAACAGCACTGTAGTCGAAGGTCAATAAAATGGTGTTCTTACATTATAAGAAATTAATAAAAATAAAATTCAGATTAGATCCCTTAAATGTAGGAACAAAATTAAAATACATTTAGAAGTTAATTTAACACAAAATAACTAATGAAATTCTAAATAAAACAGAAAATGATGGATTTTTATTGTTTCCTGTGGAAAAGAATTCTCATAACTCTGACAAGAGTGCAGTCATTTTACAAAACAACCAATGCTATCCCATGATCTCTGGAGTGCTTTAAGGCTGAAGTTCCTGGAAATACCTGAATCATATCCTGACTGACACTAGGGATATACCCATAAACCTGACCCACACTACAGATGAGCCCCTGGCAGTGCAAAACTTGCTACAGCTGTGATCACTGCATATGCAGCCCCTCATTGTCTGTAAAGCTATTCCTTCAGTGACAAGATGCCAATATTGCTCTAGCATCAGCTGATCTGACAGATACATCTTGCTATAATATAATCTCCGAAATTTTTCCACAGTCATTTAGCTGACAAAAAGGGTGGCAGAAATAAAAAACACAGCCTTTAGTAAGGTTCGCCTATACCCTTCTAAGATGCACCGTAGGTGTGGCCCCACCAAATGTACACAGCTATGATTTAATAATAATAATAAAATAGATAAATAAATAAATAAAAAACACAACCTTTAACAACAATTCATAAGTACCTACAGAGGCAAGGAGATTATCCTCTCACAATACTGTTTAGTGTCTTTGAGAGGCACATCAATGGCCTTGGGTATCTCCCAGCCTCTATATTGAGATTCCAACAGGGCTCATTTCTTGTTTCTCATATTATTTACAAGTAAAGCAAACCCAAAGCAGGGGAAGTCATAAGCTTTCTCAGTAAAGGCCTTGTACAGGGCTTTGCCATCAGTCTGAACTCTAGGACCCAAATTCCATTCCTAGGAACCCCAGATAAATCCAAATGCAGAGTTGAGAGTCCCCTGACAAACTCCTGTCAAATGGGGCAGGAGGGCACTTTTAAAACTCTTACCACAGTCCAAAAGTACTGCAAGTCTCAGGAATCTGCCACTGAAATTCAACTCAGGTTCAAGTACACTTCTCAGCATGGCTCAGGGCTTGCTTACTTACCGCTGTGGCATTCTCTAGCCTCATACAACCCCACTTGTCGTGAGTGCCAGGTTCTGAGCTGGGGCTGAGGGAAGACCCTCCACAACTGCCCATACATGGACCTGGCACCAGTCATTTCCCCACTCTCAATCTTTCTCTAGGCAGAAATATTTGAAAGCCAAGGGTCTCTGGCCCCCTCCTTCATCATTTCAGCCCTGGACTTAAACAAACAAATAAACACACACACACACACAAAAAACATTTTATCTCCTGTAGACTTTGTTGGTACCTGGTGATTTTTGCAACTTTTTAGGTAACGCTCTTTGTATTTTTTTCTTATGAAAAGCATACTAACTGCATATAAACTGTACTTGTCTAATGGCACTTCATACTATGTGCACAAAATACCCTACAGTGCTGAAAAGTAAACCCTTCCCATATGTTGGCCTAGTTCTCTTATTCCCTAGAAACCACGAATGAGTTCAAAATTTAAACCAGATTTCCTAGGTCCACTCAACCTTGAAACTTCCACCCCCAAAAGTTGACTCAAAACAAGCAAAACCAATAAAAATGTCTGAAATGCCCCACGTAGGTGGAATCATGATCTCAGTCTGAATGCTGAGGAACTTACCCACAAAAATCCTGGCTTCCAAACCTCTTTCAAATATGTTTCCTCTCAACCCAGTCTAGGTTGCTTGAAGCTGCATCTACTCTGGGGAGACAGAGACTGGAGTTCCCAGAGATAAAACCTGTCCCAACAACTGCTGAGACCATTGCATACTATGTCATCTCCCAAAGAAGTCACTCCTTCTAGTGCAGACACAGGGTTCTGACCCGGGTTGCTCCCTGTTTTATCAGTAAATGCCATGCTGTTGGGAAGCTAGTGAGCCCACCCTGGGAACACCAAAATCTATACCAAAAGTTCAGTATTTGTTCTCAAGACCACATCGAGAAAAGTGGTTTTTGAGAAGGAAAGGGAAATTTATTGCTTTGCCAGAGAAAAAGGGAAACTGGCAGACTGTTCATCTCAAAATACCATTTTTTTCTCTGGTCTGCTGTCTGTTTTTGTTTTTTTTTTTTCTCCTAACTTTGATGAATTCCCTACTTGTCCTTACCTCAATGTTCTTAGCACATTTTTTAAGTTTCCATTTCTAAATAACATACTGTTCAATATTTCTTTATTTAAACTTAGATAAATATGTGTGTAAATAATCTTTGATCCTAAATTACGAGAAACCATCAGACAAATCCACACTATGATACATCCTGAAAAATACCTGACCAGTTCTTTTCATAAGGGTCAAGAAAAGTGGAGACTGAGAACCTGATCCTTATTGCACTGGCTATGATGTGGCAGGAAGACCCTGACATGGTGCCCAGTGTCCCCACCACTTGATGCACAAAACAGCAAATCTAATACCCTCCCTGTCAGTGTAAGGAGAGACTGTAAATTGCTTTGATATAAAAGAATATTACAAGAAGAAGGAATGTCACCAGGGAAAGCATGTCACATACAGTATGAATTCTGTCTTCCTAGCTGTCTTTCTTCCTTGGCAGCTATGATGAAGCATTCTGTCATGTGGCAGAGGCTGACATTAGAAGGAACTGAACCAGCCTTTGGTAAACAGCCAGCCAGGAACTGAGACCCTTAGTCCAACAGCTTGCCTTACAATTTGTAATATACCTTTACAGATACTTGAAACTCTATTTAAAATAAGAGTCTATCAAACAAAAATTTAAATCAAAACAAAAAGTAAGTATATAAAAAATAAGAATCTTTTACTTCATAGATGATGTAAATATCTTATAAAAATAAAAGGTTCCTAAGTCTCCTGTCCTATAGATAATTCCTGTCATTCTCTTTGTTTATGTATATGTATACTTGAACATATATGTATATATAAAAACATGCATTTACCTTTATGAACATGAAAAATAAAAACATTTATTACCCAGGGTAACCATTCAAAATATGTAAAAAAAAAAAGAAAGAAAGAAAGGCAGCTGATACATTAACAAAGGAGAAAAAATAGAATCATATAAAATGCTCAATGAAAACCACGAACGATGGAGGCCAGGGGCAATAAGGCTGACATGAGAAAGCTTTCACTAGAACAGTGGTTCTCAACCTTCCCAATGCCTCCTAATGCTGCAACCTTTCAATACAGTTCCTCATACAGTTCCTTTAATACAGTTGTGGTGACACTTTGCTAAGGAGAACATGTTCCAGCTCCATCCATGTCAATATGAAAGAGGAAAAGTCTCCATCCTTCTTTAAGGCTTTAGAAATCTATTTCAACGATTTGGGTTGGGCCAGATGGGAGCTGGGTGTCAGGTCCAGGGTTTATGACAGACCAAAAAAAAAAAAAGTACAATCATCTAATATTTTACCAGGCAGATTACTTGATGGGATGATTTCTAAATACTTTTATCCATGGTTTGGTTAATCTTACCCGTCACGTTCTGTGAAGGAATCATACTGTTCTCTGAACTCAAGTGTATAATTGATGACAATTTCTCAGTATTTTGATTTAAAACCTTAGGGCCTTTATGAGGTAGCAAACCATGAATTACTGTCTCTGCAGGGAAACTGTTGCTTCTAATATTGTCTGTAAGAACACCGTATGATGAATGAACACTCTCAGAAATGTTTCTGCACCTTCCAGCCTGGTGAATCTGTAGTTGATCTTCTTTCAGTCTTTGCCTCACATCACCTTGATTTTCTCTGGAGAACCCACCTGACTGGAAACTGGTGTCTATAAACTCATCAATCTCAGTGGCTACAGATGAAGTTACCTTAGAGCCAAACACAATGGGAAGGGACACTTACAAAACAAACAACAAATCAGTTTGAAAACCAGACCATACAGCAGAATTAGAGCTAGTCCCCCTGTGAAGAGATATAAAGATCAAGGAGGTGTGAGACATTGTGTCCGTACAGGTACTGAAGAAGTGCTGTTCTTTCACCTTGGTCCCTAGTTCTTGTAAAGGATTAGATGGACTTTTACACGCTTGAACACCTCTACTAACAGGCCCAATTTTGGAAAGATGCAGGCTGTCCTGACAGGAGCACCCCACTAAATGTAGGCTGAGGATCGGGTTCTTGTTAACAAGCATAGTAAGAGGATGACCCCATGGCAGAGCCCTGACTGACGCCTGACACCACAGGTTGGGTGGAGGCGTTGGCTGTGGGCACACAGTCAGGCGTAGGAGACTCCTGCATCACTGGTAATTTAAAGGAAGCCACTGGGGCTTTGATAGAAGCAACTTCTAGAGATTATCTCAGAAGTGTCCAGAGTCTGTTTTCTGGCATCACGGCTGCAAGAGTCTTCAAAAGAAGCTACTAGCATTATTTCTGAAGATTCTAGTTCTGGAGTTTCTGCTGTAGGGATCAGCTGCATGTGGTGACAGAACCTGAAATCTCTTCTCAGGGACATCCCAGTACTGTTAACTATAGTCTTCATATACTATACATTAGGTCTCTAGACTTATTGCCCACCATACTGCTAACTATACTCATCACACTGTGCACCGGATCTCTAGATTTACTAAC
>CAUYRH010058133.1:0-37802 GCA_963574655.1 Perodicticus potto
TGTATTTCTCCTTTTCACCTGTTCTACTTGACCTGGGCCTATTTCACTAAGGGTTATAGATCAAAAAATTTGGACTTTTAAAGTGGCATATAATTTTGATATTCTGGCTCGGCGCCTGTGGCTCAGCGGGCTAAGGCGCCAGCCATGTACACCTGAGCTGGCGGGTTCAAATCCAGCCCGGACCCGCCAAACAACAATGACGGCTGCAACCAAAAAATGGCCGGGCGTTGTGGCGGGCGCCTGCAGTCACAGCTACTTGGGAGGCAGAGGCAAGAGACTCGCTTGAGCCCAGGAATTGGAGGTTGCTGTGAGCTGTGATGCCACGGCACTCTATCCAGGGTGACAGCTTGAGGCTCTGTCTCAAAAAAAAAAAAAATGATATTCTATGAATTTATAGTATTCTAAATTCATAATTAGAACCTGAGGGAGGTGTGCCCAGAGGGTATGCAATAATCACATCAATAGTGAAATTATTTATTTATTTATTTATTTGTTGAATCATAGCTGAGTACATTGGTGCAATCAAGGGGTACAATGTGCTGGTTTCATATGCAATCTGAAACCTTTTCATCAAACTGTTTGACATAGCCATCATGTCAGTTATTGTATGAAGACATTTGTATTCTGCATTTAGTAAGTTTTGCCTGAACCCGTCTAAGATGCACCATAGGTGTGGCCCCACCATTTACCCTCCCTCTAACCATCTTCTACCCTGCTCTCCCCTCCCTTGCACTTTCCCCATATTCTTATGCTATAATTGAGTTATAGAAATTATCTTTTCTTGGGTTAGTCAAAGATGCCGCAGACCTGTGCTATCCACACGATCGCCACCGGCTGTGTGCAGCTGTTGACGTTGGAGATGTAGCTATTTTGCTGTGGATTTGCTGGAAGGGTAAACTGCGTGTTAAGCTTCAAAGACCTACTACATGAAAAAGAACATGTCAATAAAATATCTCAGTAAGAAGTTCTTTTAAATGTTGATTATTTATTGAAACGATAATATTCTTTGATAGGTTGGGTTAAATAAACTATCCATAGCGTAATTAATTTCATTTTTTTCAGTGTCTCCAAGAAAAGTCCTAAACTACACATGTGGCTCAGATTTGTGGCTACCATTATATTTCTATTGGACAGATCGGCTCTAGAAGGAAGGAAAATATAGAACAAAAAAATGAACTCATTAAGTATATTATAGACTCACTTCCTTAAGAGAAAGCTGAATATCCAAAGGTTCTATTTTTTATTGTTGTTGTTAGATTTGGACTTCATTAAAGCGTCTTTACTTAAATTTATTGTAAATCCATCCAAGGTCCCAGTTGGCAAGAGAATTGAATCTTTTTGTCTGCTTTAAAAAATTCTAAGAAAATCCTGAACTCATTTCAAAAGTGACTTAGTTTTGAAAGCTTTCTAAAAAGCTTTCTATTTTATGTGGATTGTAGGTCTGATTTAATATAGAGTTCTGAAAGGGATGAAGAATTGTGAAAATTATCCGGAAACTTCTGGAAGGACTTTTCGGGTCTCACCGATGAAGCATTTAGGAGGATTTAGAAGCCTTTGGAAGCCACAGATCAGCCACGCACTTCTGTGTTCACACCTTCCTTCCAATAAAAAACATCGGGAAAGATAAAATATTTATTCCTGAGTGTCTATAACTGAATTTATGGATATAACCTGCTGGATATTATTGCTTGTATAAACCCATGTAACTGTGTGTGTAGAGCATGTTTTTATTAGTTCCTACATAAAATTTTTATGATAATGGCAAACAAAGGACCAATTTAGTTTAGCTGAGTTTGTTCTTATTACTCCAGCTTCCAATAGATAAGTGCAAACAGTAGCAGTCAAGAGCAAGGGAGGGTCGGGCCTCGCCAGGCTGGGGCCCCTGGCCTGTGGGCTGAGAAGGTTGAGGCTTCCGCAGAAGGGCTGCCCAGCGTAGTGGGGTAAGACTAGGGTAGGCTGCTGTCCCAGCTCCTCTCCGCTGGTAACTGTGGAGTATTCAAATTTGGTCTCTGAAAAGGCCTGCATAGCTGCTATTGAAAGAATTCCCACATACTGTATTTCAGCTGGAGAATTACAGAGGAAAAAAGGTTCAAGTGGCTTATTGTGGGTCATCTCCCACTCTGGGATTTAAACAAAGCCCAAGCAGAACAAAGTTCCTTTAAACAGGGTGCCTTCATCTGAGTCCCTTCTGTCTGTGGGGTCTGGCAGGCCCATTGCAGAAAGAGCCCACGCCTCTCATTCTCACTGCTGCCTTTTATGTTCCACCCTTGACCCTGGCAAAGGATCCCCACGGGGATCTGAATGGGAGGGAAGTTTTGCTTGAATTTGAAGATAAAGCATCTTTTCATAAACACTGCCTTTTCCCTCCCAATGACTACTTAAAAACTGGTGGTCTGTAATCTAACTTGACCGTCATTGCTGAACCTCAATTCAGGAGGCAGGAGTTGACACGTATAAACGTATGTGCGAGAACAATAGCAAGAGATATTTTCCGTTGTGTTTGAAATGTGATTGTTATAGATAGGCACCACTGAGGGTTCTTTTGGACAGAAATCAACTAAGAAGAGGGGCAAGCAGGGCACATGATCTAGGCTGAGGTCAGTCCGAGACACCAGTGGAATTACAGGTTAGAGCACCACTGTGGTTTAGGTTTGAGACTTTAGAAGTATTAACACATCCCTAAACTCCCATTTGAGAAGACGTTTCCTCTGGGCACCTGCCACATCTCTCCCTTTTGGTAAGTCTACACTGGAGCCATCCTAGGCAGCTGGCTGGTTGTATTGTTTTTTGGTTTTTTGTTTGTTTGTTTTGAGACAGAGTTTCACTTTGTCACCCTGGGTAGAGTCCCGTGGCATCATCGTCACAGCTACCTCAGACTCTTGGACTTAAGCGATCCTCTTGCCACAATATCCAGCTAGTTTTTAGAAACAGGGTCTTGCTCTTGCTTAGGCTGGTCTTGAACTAGGGAGCTCAAGCAATCCACCCGCCTCAGCCTCCCACCCAGAGTGCTAGGATTACATGTGTGAGCCATCATGCCTGGTTGTTGTTCTTTTCATTTGCGACAGAGTCTCACTTTGTCACCCTCAGTAGAGTGCTATAGCGTCATAGCTCACAGCAGCCTCAGACTCTTGGGCTCAAGCGATTCTCTTGTCTCAGCCTCCTGAGTAGCTGAGACTACAGGCGCCCCCCACAACGCTCGGCTACATTTAGAGATGGAGTCTCCCTCTTGCTCAGGCTGGTTTCAATCTCCTGAGCTCAAGCAATCCACGGCCTTGGCCTCCCAGAGTGCTGGGATTACAGGCCTGAGCCACTGTGCCCTGTTGGTTGTTCCTTAAAGGTCTGTGGAAGGAAGGAGCTCCCATGACCTCTGCCCCCACTGTTTGGGTGCATTCCCTTTAGGACTAATCTAATTTGAGTTTCTGTCCTTTGTATTTTTCCTCAGTGGGCGTGTTTCCTGTATTCTCAAATGTGTCTTTGTATATTTCACAAATGATTTCCTAGCATTCTTCCCCCCAGAGGAGTAGTTTTCATTCTTTTTCAGAGATGCCCCTGAACTGTCTCCTTGTTGGAAGAGCAGGTGTAGGGGGCGTGTGCTTATCTGTACTTCTTTACTTTGGCCCCATCTCAGGCTCTGGAAAAACTACAACGCTACTAAATCTTGAGCTAACTACATGTGTATGTGCTTTTTCACTCTTGCCAACATTTTATGATTCTGCTGGTAGTGAGCCCTGTAGAATTTTAAATAGCATAATTCTCCATTCTTACTCCAAGAGGACCATTCCGAGTAATAAAAGTTACTCTAATGGCAAGATTTATTTCCTGCCCTCCTGGCACCTACTTTCTAAAATAGATATGTTGCTGGCCATGCTAACAAGGGGTTACTACACGCACTGTATTCTCAATGGGTGTGGAAAATTGTAGTTTTGGGCCATCGGCTTCTTTCAGAGATGGCCTGGTTGATTCCAGACTCTGGATCTGAGAGGCTAGATGGATTTGCATGATTGCCCCGCATACATAGGGGCAGACTTGAAAGTGATTTTGTGTTAAGGGGAGAATCATGGTTTTGGTCCTGGAGGTTGGGGCTGACCCATCTTTCCCAGTGAGGCGAGAAGACAGACTGAGCTTAGATGTTGTAGTTGTTATTTTCTCTCAAAAGGTTGTTCAGAGAATAATTCAATTTGGGGGAATTGTAGCAAGACTGATTTTTTAATGCCGTGTAGAGTCTTTTTAACTCAGGATTAGATGAATAGCTTTTCAAGTGTGTATGAAAGACAAGAATCCCCAAAGATTGGCTCTGTTTTAAATAGCAGACTCCAGGGACTCAAGGCTTATAACAAAAGGGCAGGTATGGAAGAGATGAACTCCCGGGTCCAAGTCTGTTAGAGAATAAAGCACGCTGGCTGTGATCCCCGAGGTGCTGGGGAATGCCAATCTTGCTGGCTCTGGTGTGTGAGCTGGAGAATCTAGTTAGATACGCTCACAATAAGCTGGTTGGTATTGACTTCGCTAGGCCTGACCCGTATTCTAAAGTTCTAACAAGTGGAAAGTATAGCCGGGCTTTGGGAAAAGCCATAGCATGCACAATAGAAAAGAAAACCAACATCTTACATGAACAGAGGAGAAATCTGAGCAGAACCACCCACTGAAGAAATTAGGACACTGGATGGAATGTTACCGCCACAGCAGAAAAGAAAGAGCGGAATATTTATTTAGTGAACACGTTGAGATTGTACAATTCTCCGGCACAGAAGATCTTTGTCTCTTGCTAATGTTGCAAAAACCAGAAGGAGGAGTGCTAAAAAAGAAATTGCATAGTCTTAAAGAAATCTGACAACAGCAAAAAATTAATCTTGGAGGTTCGTTTGATAACTCCTGCCATGCAGGATTTTTAAATGTCCCTCAATTTGAGAATTCAGGGTTAAGGATGGATTTAAGGACTATGCAAACATTATTTAAATAGCTTAAAAACAACTTTAATGATACTTTTACTAGGGAAATACAAAATGAAGACACTCACGTGTAAATAAGTCTATTTTATGAATAATCCATGGCTTCTGGGTGAACCAATTTAGGAAACCATCAGCTGTGAAGCCTGCCAAGGGTCTGGTGATGGGATTAGGGTCAATCCTAATTAGGATTAAATAAAACAGAGTTTCCCAGTAATTAAATCTGACAATCTATTCTCTAAATTCTGGACATGTAGGAATGGTAGGAAAGTTTAGATGATCAGGTCTATAAAATAAAGAATCCTAAACTCAGATGGGAACAGACAGAAGAACCATTTTAAGCATCTTCACAAGATCTTTTTAGGTTAGCTCACGATGTGCGCCTGCTTATGCGCATGTTTGCAATTAGAGGCTTAGCTTTGGTTTTGATCCTTAAGCCATTTTTATTTGAGGTTGCTCGAGAGTGTTTTTAGTTAATATTCCTTATGGCAGATCTCTCATTTTAGAAGCTGAGATGCTGAGAGGTTAATTGACTTTATTAAGGTCCCGCAGCTGGTCATTTGGGTAGAACGGAGCCCCTGGTTTATTGCTAACCTGCAGAGAATGACTCTTTTTCTTCCACTCTGTTCTTCCGGGATTTTCAATCATTTGAGAATTCAGCTCTCTCATTGTTGGTTTTTTGATATGTGTGAATACGGGCTGCGGTTAACTGGCTGTGGCACAAACGGGATGTGTGATTTGTGCCACACACAGCCTCACCAGTTCAGGCCTCAGCCTCTTCAGCTTTACATATGAAAGTTGAGCTAGAATATATCTAAGGACTTTTCCTGCTCCATTTTTCTTCGATTGCTTTCTGGATTATGTAAGGTTTGGCATTTGTGCAGCTGGAAAACAAAAGACATGATGTTTGGGATGAAGTAAAAACTGGAACCACGTGCTGTGTCCGACCTTTTTTCTGCCACACATTGGAAGAAGAGTTGGGTTGGGCCACATGGTCATTACACCAACACTGACAACAGTGGGTGAGCAGGAAAAAAAAGGAAGAAGGTCCATGCATACTTTTCATGATATCTGACACCACAGATAAGCAAAATAGTCATTGAATAATCTGCACGTGGCCCTCTGGCTGCAGGTTGGACACCCTGAACCACTGAATTACTCTGAACAATCTGCTGACCCTCAAACTCAGTTTCTTGTTCATCACTGCTGGTTTGGGATGATGGAGGGTATGTTTTTGTTGTTATCGATGTGTTTGCCTGTTTTTAGACAAAGGCTACTCAAATGTTAAGTTAGGGGTATATTTTAAAGATGTAATAGGGGTATTTCTAAACATTCCTGCCTTATATTTGATTATGACTTTAGGAATCACAGGGCATATTCAGCTGTATTATCTCATTTCATCCCAGACACAGTCATAAGAGTCTCTTTGCGCTGGGAAAACTGGGGCTAAGAGAGGGGAAACGACTTGCCCCCCACCTCCCATGTTGTTTCAACCAAGCCAAGCCTAGAATTAGTTCTTACCATTCGAGGTAACATTCAGCCAGGGCCCAGTACCTGCCATACCCTTTGTCATCACTGGGATTACACTGATGATTCAGTTCAGTCCAGCATGTCACCAATTTAGACACCCTTCCTTCGTGGCTGTGATAGGGGGTTGAGCAGAACAGAGCAGGGTAAATTGTGCCATCTAGAGCCAGCCCCAGAGCTGTCAGTCTCCTTGAAGGATCCCAAACAAGGAGAAGTGCTTTCCCTGGCTGAGGCGAGCCCTGTCTTCTCGGCTTCTGTGCAGGGATCCCCCAGGCCTTGTATGGGCTCTAGTTTCTACACATACCTAGGTGTGTGTGAGCACACGCTTGCACTTTTGCTACACACATACATGCCATTAGTGGGTAGGTTCCCAACATCAGTTTTGTCCAAATGCAAGGCCACTTTTGCATTCAGCTCACTGGCCATTCTGCAGACCTAAATGAGCCAATATTATCCCCAAGTCCCTCATGACTTTTTCTCATAAGAGCTCAAGAAAAATATGAGGAAATGGAATGCCTACAAGGAGTGCGCATTGGAAATCTCAGGCTGTATTGCCCTGCTGATTTCCTTGAAAGTTTTCCAAGCATTAGCCCAGACTTAGAGGAAGAACAGTGACACAGACCCTGGGAAGGGACTGCTCGTTAGAGATACATGATGATGACCTCTACAAACAAGAAAAACAGGACAGATTAAACATAGATGGAAAAGGCCATCATCTGTATTAGAATGAAATGCCGTATCAGTCCCAGCTAATCTAATGTTCGGCCCCTTAATCTCATTGTGTTTACCCTTGGCAGCATAACTAATAAACAATGCCATTCTGTAGAAGTTCTATAAAGCAAGTATTCAGATAGTTCAAAAATTCCAAGCTGTTTTCTTCAAAGGTTAGAACTATTTTTTTTATTAATAAATGGAAAAAAGGAAAAGAAGGGCTCCATTTTGTGAAATGTATCATTAGTATCATTAGTCAGTTTGTACACTTTGATCTTTCTAGCGCCTCCGGGGTCAGAGGACAGCTGAAAGTCAAGTCTGGTGCAGGGGGAACTGGGCCAGGATGATGGGACTTTAGCATTTGGGCTTGATTCCTCCTCTCCTGGAAAACTTATTCCTATGATTGCTTGCCCTACATTCCAGAGAATTCCAGCTGTCCAACTCTGTCATACGCTCACTTACGCTCTGTCATATGCTAACTAAGAAGAGCAATTCCTGCTGTCTCCTCTGTTTTCTCATCTTTTTTAAATTTTTTAAACATTTTTTTGCAGTTTTTGGCTGGGGCTGGGTTTGAACCCGCCACCTCCGGCACATAGGGCTGGCGCCCTACTCCTTTGAGCCACAGGTGCTGCCCTCTTTTCTCATCTTTTTATGTAAATTTCTTTTCGGTTTTCTCTTTTTTTCCCCTCCTTTTGTTCCTTTGTCCCTTGTTTTTTCTTTCTTTCCCCCACCCTAGTAATTATCTTATTATCACTATATTGAATTGAGTATATGCTAAAATACCTGTTTCTATTGAATAAAGATTTCTGTATCCTATTCATGATTTTAAAAATTATATGAAAATAACTTTTTTTTTTTTTGGCCAGGGTTGGTTTTGAACCTGCTACCTCCAGCACATGGAGCCAGCGCCCTACTCCTTTGAGCCACAGGCGCTGCCCTTTTTGTTTTGTTTTTGTTTGTTTTGAATAACTTCTTAATGTTTAAAAACAAATAAAACTCTGGCAACCAACCCAAAGCCAACTAAATGAAGTTCATTTTTATTTGCATGTATTTGTGAATTAATGTTTGAATTAATGTATTTGTTAGCTATGCCGCCTATTTAGACACTGGTAATGCTGCGGAGAGCAGATAGTCTCGGATCCTCTAGTTGGGGAGAGAGGCTGGTGACAGGCCGTTACCAAACAAAAGAGGTGCTCTGATAGCACAGGGACGGTTTTGGAGAACTATGGAGGCAGGTGGCCTGATCACTCGGTGTGGGGAACAGTGGTCAGGTGCTTCCCGGGGGACTGGCTCTTGGTTAACCATTTGGGGGTAGGAAAGAATGCTAACCTTCTCCCAGTGGAAGGGCAGCCTCTGGGTGATTCAGTACGTGAAGAAACACAGGACCTGACTTAGGGGTGGCCTCTGGCCCAGTCCCTGATGTCAGGGTTGAGATTTAATCTTGACTACGCCTGAGTCTGAGTTTGCTCAGTTGCAAATTGAAAGTGAAATCAATTTCATTAAGATTCAGACCATTTGATTTTATTTTCCTTTGGTCATAAAAATCACAAAACACTGGATAGAGTTGAGCCCATTGTACATACTAAGAAATTATTCATATGATCCTTTTCTCTTTTGCTTATCAAATCTTTGCTGTTAGCACATTTCCCGGAGGAGGAGACTGTTGAGGAGTCTGGGTGAGGGTGGGATCTGTCCAGTATTTGCTCAAGGATAGAAAGAAACCAAGCCGGGTGCATTACTGGCCCCAGGGTCTTTTCCATGTGGCAGGCAGAGTTTAAGCTCTTATTTGATAACATTTATGCCTACTTTATAGCGTTATTGCCAGGGTTAAATATGACAATACGTATAAAACTCTTAGAACAGCCCCTGGCTCATGGTAAATGCTCAGAACTGTAATGATTTTGGTGTCAATCTAGGAGGACGCCTGATTCCGGTTCCTCAAAGTTTTCTCAGGCTGCAGCTGATGCCAGCAGGTCAGCTGGACTTCTTGCATCTTTCCATCTGCCCTTGAACATGTTCCTGAAACCACCCCACAAAACATAATTGAGGATGAAGTAGTCAAAGTGATTGTGATTCAACACACCCACATGGTAAATTAAAATGCATATGTAGAAACACTACAGGTGGGATTGGTAAGACTCAGCTGTTACAAGAGAGTCTTTTTTTTTTTTTTTTTTTTTTTTTAAAAAAAAGGGATCTTTACCTTAAGCGGCACATGTTGGAACTTAGAAATCTAAGGGAAGGGCCCAAAATAGAAATGCAGATGGCATTGTGCTTTTTGCTGCATCTGGGTCTTTCTTAAAGCCGGCAGCTGGCCCTGCCCCTTTACCTTCTAGCAACACAAAGAAGAAAAGACAACAGTTATCAGGTGCCGAGGGGCCAGATTTAAGCCCTGATAAGGAGGAAGGCAAGGCTATAAATTGGGGGAGAAGAAAAGGCAGTTCTCCGAGGCCCTGTGCTGGCCAGTTGTGGGATTCTCTTTTCCAAGAGGTCACTGAGTCAAATGCTGTGGATGGATAATTTTATGGCCACTAATAAAATTTATAGCCAAGGCAAGTTAAGATAATACGGGTAATCACACGTCCAACCCTGCGACATGAGAATCCCATCTTGGCCTGGTGGTGCTGGTGGGGGGTTGGACAGCATGAGAGGCATTTATCTGTCTTACTCAAGGCCAGCCTCAGAGTCCCAGAGGTGATTGGTGCCCCCGCCAGCTTCAAGTGAGGCCCTATACGCTGTGGATAGCCTGCCAAGAGCAGTGGGAAAAAGAAATGTACTATTTAAGTGCCCGAAAGTAAACTGTGAGCCTAAGGAAAGATCTGAATTAAGCCGGTTGTGGCAAGAATGTTAACGGACTATTCAGGTGTGACTTGGCAGGCCTGAAGGAGATAAGGAAGAAGGGGATTTCATTTATGTGAGTGTGAAGACATCAAATGGTGTTTAATCGAGGAGCTGAGTTTGTGTGAGGGCTGCCCTCAGCCCCTCCGCTCTCTGCATTTCCTTCCCTCGTTCCCTCCTGCTGGCCCGGTGAGTAGGCTAGGTGGGTCGTGAGAGAGAAACCTCGGGTCCCTGCCCCCTGTGTCTGACTCAGGCCTCTCACCATTGACAGTCCTCAGGGCCACCCTCTCTAAAATGGCTAAGCAGGTGCGTGGCCGCCTGGGGCGAGTTAAAGGGATTAACTCTTAGGTGTTGGAGGATTTTTTTTTTCTTTCTCTTTTTATTGTGATAAAATATGCATAACCTGAAATTTACCATCTTGCCCATTTTTAAGGACACATCTTGGTGGCATTAAGCACGTTCATGTTATTGTACAACCATCGCCACCATCCACCTCCAGGAATTTGTCATTACCCAAACTGAAACTCTTCCCATTTTTTTTTATTATTATTTTTTTAGGTGAACAATTCAAGGATTTTACTTGGTAAATTCATATTTGCAGCCATCACCATAATCCAGTTTTAGAATATTTCCAGCATCCCGAATTATTATCTCCTTCCCATTTATAGGTAATTCCCTATCTCATGCATGGCCCTAGGAGACCATTGATCTGCTTTTTGTTTCTTTTGTTTCTTTCTTCTTTTTTTTTAAATTAAATCATGGTTGTGTACATAAATGCAATCATGGGGTACAAGGTGCTGGTTTTATATACAATTTGAAATATTTTCATCGAACTGGTTGACATAGCTTTCATGGCATTTTCTTCGTTATTGTGTACAGACATTTATATTCCCATTAACCAATAACTCCCCATTTCTCTGCCATCCTCAGTGCCTGACATCCCCCCATTCTTTTTTGTCTTTATGAATTTGACCCCTCTAGGTAGGTCAGATAAGTGGAATCATATGTTTGGTCTTTTGTGTTGTTTATTTATTTATTTATTGTTGAGACAGAGTCTCCCTCTGTTGCCCTAATAGAGATAGGTCACAACAGCCTCAAAGTTCTGGGCTCAAGCAACTTCCCTGCCTCAGCCTCCCAAGTAGCTGGTAGGCTGCCGCTGTGATGCTCGGCTAAGCTTTTTATTTTTAGTAGAGACGTGGTCTTGCTCTAGCTCAGGCTGTTCTCCAAGTCCTGAGCTCACGTGATCCACTCACCTTAGCCCCCCAAAGTGCCAGTATTAAATGGGTTGTTTTTTTTTTTTAAATAGAGATTCTTTTGAGGAGATGGGAAAAATTATTGCTCTACTTGTCAGTACATTTTGTTCCGGGGAGAAGAATCCAGCAATAGTTAACTTGCTGCAGCACCTGCTGAGACAGAAACTGGTCTTGCAGTTTTGGGCAGCTCTGGTGTCCAGGGAGAGAAGAGACACCAGGCTGGGATTAAAGTCTAAAGAGGATGGACAAGTTTGTCCAACACCTGGGGTCAGGAAGGGGGGAAGGAGAAGAGAGGAGAGAGGCAGAGAGCAACGGTCCTGAGGAGGCTGACAAAGCCCCTGCCGAAGAGGAAACTGTCCTGGGTTAGGGAGCATCCGCCCGACCTTCCTTCCGGAGGGCGTCCTTTGTTTCGTTTCTCTGCCTGCCAGGCTGGTGTACACATTACTCATAATGAAGCATTTCAGTCCCTGGGGGAGTGGCTCCCAAACGGGCAACCTGCATGGGTGGTTGTCCTATATCCAGAAGGAAGAATCGGGGTGGCCAAGTGGCAGCACTCCAGGGGTCCCCCTCTGCCTCCAGAACTAGTGATCGCCTCCAGAAGTGACTCGATGTGAGGACTGAGACATTCCTGCTATCAAGGCCCACATACAGAAAGGGACATACAGTCTCTCTCTCTCTGACATGAGCAAAATCTCAACAGGGTTGGTGTGGGGCCACGTCCCTGCACTGTGCTTGCTGGAGGAAGAGCCTCTGTCCACGGGCCCCTCCCGGAGCCCTGGGACTCCGGTGCGACATCCGCACGGCAGCTACGCGTTGTTTATCCTCAGTACGGGATGCATTGTCTTTTCCTTTTCGGATTTCCTTGCCTAATTTATATTTTACAGAATATATATAGAAAGATATTCTGGTGCTCTACTTCCCAAGAGCAGAACCACAGACAGCATAGAGGCATCCCAAGCCAATGCCAGGAGTTCAAAATTAGCTGTGACTAATCTTTTTCGAGATAACTGTGAGTTGATTTGTGCTAATGTGGATCAAAAATATGTATTAAGCACCCACTGTTAACAAAACCCGAAAAGACATTAAGTAACAAGGTAAGGAACAGATAACAATAAAAGATGTCCCCAGAGTATAAGATATTGCGTAAGAGAAAACGTCATTACCTGTTATTTTCTGGGTTTGAGAGGGAGCAACTGTCATGAAATGTACTTAATTAAAGACAGAGTAGGAAGCATTTGTTGTCCACAGACAGCCCTATGTGTTAGATAATTGCAAAACTTCATCTCCCTATCCCAATTACCCACTGAAAATGTCAAACTTATGGCCCGCCCCCTACGGCTCTTCGCGCCAGAACAGTAACTCCTTATTGGCTGTTCTACCATCCCGGCACCGCCCCCAACCGAACCTATATAAGGTGCCCTGGTCTTTTGCTCTCTCTCTCTCTCTCTCTCTTTTCCCTCTCTACCCCTCTCTACCCCCCCCCCCGTGTCTCGTGTCTCTCTCTCTCTCTCTCCTCCTCTCTGCCTTCTCTCCTCTCCTCTCTTCCCCCGTTTCTCTCTCTCTCTCTTTCTCTCTCTCTTCTCTCCTCAATGCTGCTCTGCAGCATCCCCCCGCCAATAAAGACCTTTTGTACAAGCCTTGGTGTGCTGTGAGGTTTCTGCCGGTCGAGTGTCCCCCTTTCACTACACGGGAAAAGGGAACTGTGTGGCATCCTCTGCTGTGTTGGTGGAGTCAGAGGGAGGTGGCTTTCTGGGTCAGTAATGCCATTTCGGATGAACCCCCATGCTGACACACTCCGTGGCTCTCAGAGTCCTTCCTTTGGTGGGGACGTTAAAGGTCAATGGCTTACAAATTGCAGTTTGCCACGTGGAAGCGACGTTTATAAGAACCAACTGTCTTTTGTTTTGATTTCGTGGTCAAGATCATAACCAAATTTAAGATTCACTGATTCTTTGGGGACAAGTCCCACGCTCCTCAGACGGAGGTATCTGTGCAGAAATTCAAATGTAGTTGAAAGGCATGACTCTTAGCCAAGGTTAACATACAGAGAGAAGCTTTCTTTCTATGAAGTCTGGGGAAAAGCTCCGACTACACGTGGAATGGAGGGGGGATTCTCACATCCATTGAGGACCCCTTATATCCACCCATGCACACACGTGTCCACACCTGTACAGATACACGTGTACACCCTCTCCCTGCAGCCTGGCCCCTTTTACTGGCACCCTGAATTCATTTAACCGCCCCTACCACCACCCAAGGGGTCCTGTGTAGTATCTGAAGCTATGAAGTAGCGAAATGGTCCCATGGAGCCAAGATGGAGAGCTAAAAGCAGGTTTTAATGATAATTAAACCAGACAAAATCCCGTGGTGAAAATCTAATCCCCTGAAGCTTGTGGGTGGGACTGTCCAGTGTGTTTTTCAGCTGCTGCTTTTAGACTGTGACAAGGACACACACACATAACCAGATAATGAGCCCTTTCCACAAGGATTTTAGATCTTCCAAATGTGTTCGATGATTGTTTTGAGGTTTTCGAACCTGAGTTTAATCAGGAAGAATCATGTATGTCACAGGATTGCCAGAGAAATAAATTCATAGGAGCCTAAACAGCTTAGAGTTCAACCATAGCCCTTTAAAAATAAGGCTCTTGGCTTGGTGCCTGTGGCTCAACCGGCTAAGGTGCCAGCCACGTACACCTGAGCTGGCAGGTTCGAATCCAGCCCGGCCCGCCAAACAACAATGACGGCTGCAACCAAAAAATGGCTGGGCATTGTGGCGGGCGCCTATAGTCCCAGCTACTTGGGAGGCGGAGGCCAGAGACTCGCTTGAGCCCAGGAATTGGAGGTTGCTGTGAGCTGTGATGCCATGGCACTCTATCCAGGGTGACAGCTAGAGGCTCTGTCTCAAAAAAAATAAATAAAAAATAAATAAATAAAAATAAGGCTCTTGATTCAAAATTATGTGGTGAAGTTCAAGTTTCCAGAGAAATCCTGCTGTCTTGGGGACGTTCTCTGATAGTGGGTTGGGGGAGGAGGTGCTGAGAGAGGCTGAATTGGGAAGTGGTCCTGGAGGGAGAAGAGTTTGGGAAAGGGACCTTAAACCTGGGGCAAAATGCTCATGAAAACCACCTCAAACAGCTTGGAGCTCCGCCCTGGGCTCCTCTTTTTACTGGCTGTGTTTCCCTTGGGGAAATGGCTCAGTCTCTCCTACCCTTGGTTCCCTCACAGGTGAAGTGGTTGAACTGTCTTGGAATCCAATGTTTGCAAGTGACCATCTCAGGACTGCAGTGAGGGCTCTGCAGGCATCGGCTGAAGCCCATCCTCAGCTCCGTCTCCAGGCCACCCACCTGGCCTGGGAGCCCGGGACGTGGCTGGAGAAGGGGCAGGGGTTTTCTAGAACTCATTCCCTTACCCAGTTACCCAGTGCAGTTGGAGGTCAAGGCTTTGAGCTGGTGTTTAGTATAGCGAGGGGCAAAGGCAGGCCCCTCTTAGAGAGATTTGTTTTTGAAGCATGGTGGGAGGGAAGGGTTCTATTGACTGATAGGAAAAGTCACTGCCCTGGGATAAAATTTAGAAGCCAAGAGAAGAAGGGGTGCTATTGATTAGGTGGTGTGTCCAGTGTCATGGATTGCAAACTCCTCAAGTCCCTTAGGGAATACAATGGCATGCCCCTGCTGAGAACCAGCTCTGGACAGAAGTATGTGACAGCTCACTCATGTTGGTGTGACCAAGGCTGCAGCTGGTGGGAAGCGACCAAGCCCCAGCCCATCCCCCTCAGGCCTGCACACCCAGGTGTGGCCCTGCACACTCACACCATGGAAACTGAGCAGGTGAACGCGTACCCCTCCTTCTTGGTGCCCACTGAGCTCCTTTTTGACCTAAAGATTGGGCTACAAACATATTTTGGAGGCTTCTCCCTTACCAAGTCACAGGTAATATTTCTACACACACACACTATTTTAGAGAGGGGAGAGAACACGTCTCTTTGGTGGCTGACTCTGACTTTTTCTATCTAGCTTTCTTTGAAATCTCATGAGCTGCTGATCAGCATTGAAGGGGGTGGATCCCAGAAAGGCACCCTTTATTCTGTTAATGATGATGTAATTGTCACAGGTATAGATCGCTAACCTGGTTAACAGAAGAACAATTCAGGGACAAATGATCACTTTTCAGAGAGCCGCAGGAAGAATTGGATTGGAGCAGTTCTTTCTGAGCTCAATCTCATCCACTAGGCAATTATTTGTTTCTCTGATGAATGAGATAATTCATGCATAACCTATAATATTGTCCTACGGGGCAGTTTGCTGGGTTGAGGAAGAGTAAATTTTAGGTAAGGAGCAAAACAGTCCCTTGGTAGAAAACTCTGTACCTGGAAGGTCTGTAAGTTTAATTACAAGAAGGGGCCCTGTCTCTCAGAATCATCTAAAGCTGATATGATTTTAGTTGTTAAATTAAAGCAGCTAGATCTACTTTGACTGAGAGCACTAGCTCTTCTGTTTTTGGGATGATATGTATGACGATACAGCTCAACACAGGTTATAGAAGTGGCTCTGGACAGCTAGCTCATGAACCCACTTTGTATAAGACTTTGACTGCCAATGGGTTTTACACAACTGAAAAGAAAACAGAAAGAAGTAAGTGTTGAAGCTACAGGAAACTCCAAGAATTATTTGTCCCTGTGTCTGTCACAGTGCCTGGCGCATCCTGAGCTTCTGATACCTGGTCGTTCATAACCATGAATGAACAAGTGAATGATTGGTAAGACTGAAAAAAAAGGCAGCTCTTGATCTCCAGACTGTTACATGGTGTAGCCAAAATAATATGCTTTGTCAGTAACCAGTGTAGGAAAAAACATTGTTATGTCTTAGTAATCAATCAAAATAGGAATGCGATGCAACATTACCAAAAAATGTTGTTTTGCTTAACAGCATTAATAAAAGAAAATTTAGGAAGTAAGAATAGCTGAGATTTATTCTCCAAGCACTGTGAACATCTTTGTGTGTCAGGCATTGTACTTGGCATGCGGTGATGGGCAAACCAGCCCTAGACCTACTTCGGGGAATTTGCGTAGTAGGAGAAAATGACCTACTATTAAATGTGTAATATGAATCAAAGCTAAGATACTGCAGGAAAAGATTGCAGTTCTGTAAAAGCATCCAGCGGAGGAACCACAGGCTGGAAGAAGGCTTCTTTGGGGACATGGTGTTTGAACTTGGAGCTGAAGGAAAAGTCGAAGCATTTGAGATAGAAAAGACATGTGCAAAGGCCCTGTGGCAGAAGCAGCAGGAAGTGTGTTCAAGGACCTTACGGAGGCCAGAACCCGAGAGAGCAAAAGTGAGTGGGAGGTAAATTAGCGGTTGCTGTAGCCAGAGTGTTGTGTGTTATTTCTGAAGTCTGTCACCCCTGAAGAGGATACTGAGTGTAAATACAAACAAGGCCTTGAACTTGTAGGTGGTGAGAGTCTATAGGAGTAGGCACTGGGGGGTTGCCCTCGCCTGTTGGTGGAATGAGGAGAACAAACTCTAGAGAATGCTCAGAAGAAGGAAATAGTAAAGTGAGCTGGCAGGCTCTTAGGGGGAAGCCTGATGGAAAGCACCCCCTGAGGAACAGGAACGTGGCCCGGCCCTACTAAAATACTGAGCTCCTGATACTGGCTCCATCTGCAAAAGGGGGCAGGCAATTTGGGGTTCTTCTAGAAAATATCTTCTAAGATAAAAATAGTAACATTTGCAGATGGTAGTGGAGATCCATGTTTTATTTGATGTTTTCCTATATGTTATTATTTTGTCGTTTTTTTTTTTTCCAGATGGGATAAGGAACAGTTAGAAAAAGGGAGGAAGGGCTACAATTGCTCCTCTCTGCAGCGTCTTGCTCAACTCACTTCTCTGTTTGTTGTTGTTGTTGTTGTTTTGTTTTTGCTTTTTTTGAGACAGAGTCTCTCTCTGTTGCCCAGGATAGAGTGCAGTGGCATCAACCTCAAACTCTGGGGTTCAGGCAGTTGTCTTACCTTGGCTTCCCAAGGAGCTGGGACTACAGACACCCGCCAGGACACCCAACTAGTTTTTCTATATCTAGTAGAGATGGGGGTCTCTCTCTTGCTCAGGCTGGTTTCCAACTCCTGAGCCCAAGTGATTCTCCTGCACCAGGCTCCCAGAGGTCTAAGCCTATACTTCTCTGGTCTTTAGGTGTCTTATCTAAGAATTGTGAAGATGATGACCTTCGAAATCCCTTCTAGCCCTAAAACATTCCTTGATTCTAGAAATGATTATGAGCGATTCTGCGTTACGCTTCTTGCCTTTCACCAGACATGTCCTGGCAGCTTCTCTCCGGGTTTGTAAGAACAATGAACACATACAGAAACAAAAGGGTTCCCTTCTTTCCCCTCCCTTCTCTGAGTTAGAAATACAATAGTGAGAAGGAAGCAACACAAACAGAAGTTCAGATGAGAGCAGCCTCAGTACGCCCATCCAAGCAGAGAAGGTGTAGCAAATTGCGTACCATGTTCATTGACTGGGTCATGTGGTGACACAATGTTCGATTGCAGCTTCTGGATGAAAAATGTGCGCCATGAGTTTTGGAGGTTTGTTTAGTGTTCCCACATTGGCATGGCATTGTGTACCACCTGAAGCTTCCTGAACGCTATTTAGTGGGGACAGCAGTGCTCATAGTCACATCCTCGGTTCCCAGTTCTTTCAGTTGTCCCATCTTCCTGCCTCATTCCTCTGGGACAGTAGCAGCTGGGGGAGGGGAGCCCCCACCCCATGGGCAGGAGGGGAAGCAGAGGGAGAGGTGGTGTGGGCTCCGCAGGGTCGAGTATCCTTACAATGTGTTGAATGAATGAAAGTAAGAAATTGTGTGTTGGCAGAATTTCAGCTGAGTAATGCCACGCCTTTCCAAGTGAGAACATGAATTTAAGCAGAGCAAAATTGCAAGTCAATGGGACTCACAGTGATGGCTATTCAGCTAATAATGAAAGGTTCAAATGTTCTTATGTTCACAGGGTAACAAGTGGGATTCTCTCCCTGGCTGGCTGGCCTGCTCAGTTACAAAGCTGAAACTGTTCCGGATCTCTGCTTTTTTGAAGTTGTAGTTTCTAGGCGATTAGAAATATTTTCCACTTAGCAATTAAGTGTTTAAGCAGGCTGGTAACATTTTTTTAAAGTAAAGTTTCTTAGGGTGGCGCTTATGGCTCAATGGGGTAGGGTGCCAGCCCCATATGCCGGAGGTGGCGGGTTCAAACCCAGCCCTGGCCAAAACCTGCAAAAAAAAAAAAAAAAAAAAAGTAAAGTTTCTTTTTTAAAATTTATTTTCATTTTATTTATTTATTTTTTTACAGTGTTTGACCAGAGCTGGCTTTGAACCCACTACCTCTGGCATATGGGGCCAGTGCCCTACTCCTTTGAGCCACAGGTGCCACCCCAAAGTTTCTTCTTTTCTTTAACATAACATTTTCCCCTTTTTGTACAAAGACTGAAGTTTTAAAATAACATGTATTCTGCATAGCACACTTAGACTTTGCCTGCCTGATTTCTACATTTGTCATGGGATTAGCATTTTCCAAAAGTATCTTTCTACCCAAGAAACTCATTTTGCCCAGAAGTATAGTCGTTCACAGCTTGCTGTGTGGATTTAGGTGAAATGGACCCTGCCTTTCCACTAGGATTCTGCACTTACCGTCAATCATCTCAAATAAAACAGAAGCCATTTATCTCAATGAACCAACAGGAAAATGAAGTGTGTTGAAATGATCTGAAGCCTCCGTGGTGTCCAACTGGCAGCCCGGGGGTGCGTGCAGATTGTTTGAGGTTTTGCTTATCTGTAGTATCAGATATCGCAAAAAGTATTCATGGGCCTTTGTTTGCACATCAGCTTTTGTTAGTGTAGTTAACGTATGGCCCAAGATGAACCTTATTCTTCCAAATGTGTGCTAGAAAAGAAAAAAGGTTGGACACCCTGATTCCTAACCCCCCAGCGTAACCACTGGTAGTTTATGGTGGCTTGATCTGTTTCTGTAAGGTTCCCTAAGTTGTCTGCTTTGCTGACTTCCCATGGCAAATCACCACTATCAAGAATTGTGTTTCATTCCTTATGTCTTTATGAGCAGCCTTACTTCCCCTTCATTTGAGAGCATTTGGGGTCATTCCTGGTAAGACATCAGCATTCTTGGGCTGCAAAAAGTGTGTAGATAATGGTCCTTGCTTTCCCCTCCAAAGGGAGGTGAGACACAGACCTCATTGAAACTTACAGTGTCAAGGGGTGATTTTATTCCATTATTTTTAATGAAGATGAGGAGATATCCCAGCTAAAAGGTGGGAAAATAGCCTTCCAGAAGCCCTAAATACCCACATGGAACTGAATGCGGGAGGGTTGTACACCTTTTCTCTCTTGCCTGCCTCCCCCTTTCCCATACTTTTGGCTCCCTCGCCCCAAGAGAGACAGGCTGTCAATGTCAGGAAATGCAGTGAGCCCCAGGTAATGAGCTCACTATCCATTTTCCTTGTTAGATCTCCCAGCTGATGACAGAGAGTGGCCGGGAGGGGCTGACAGAAGCAGCACTAAACCGCTACAATGCAGACAAGCCCTCAGCCAGCAGCGTCCCCGCCTCCCAGGGCTCCTGCGTGTCCAGCGAGACCACCACAGGCACCTCCGTGGCCGCCTCCTTCTTCGCACGGTAAGACAGATGTTCAGATCCTTGCTACTTGTGGGTGAGCCCATCCGGTGATCTTCTCACTTGGACCAGTTCCACTAGAGTTGTGGGTCATTCTTTGACTTTACTCTTTAAGACAGGGCTGCTCCACCTTGACCCTGCTGACATTTTGGACCAGATGACTCTTTATTATGAGAACTGTGCTGTGTGTTGGAAGGATGGTGGCAGCATCCTTGGTCTCTACTCGTTCGATGTCTTTGCCCCACTGATGACTACCCAAAATGTCTTCAGACATTGTCAAATGTCCCTGGCTGGAAAAACCATTGCTCGGAGAATACATGGCTATAAAGATGGGCTTCCTTGGATGAGGGCTTTTTTAGGTACAGCCCTAGGGCTGGCATTTCCAGATTTATCTTGTTACAGAAAATGATCTGCTTAAAAACTGGTTATTAAATAGACGGCACTTTTGTTTTGTTTTTTTTTCTCCTTGAAAGTCTAGCTGGAGAGTTACCAATACTATCCAGCTAATCTTGGAAACTTTAAAAACACAAGAAACAAAACAGAAAGGTATTTCAGCAATGTTTTCTGCCTAATTTTAGCAACATGGTGGAGACGGAGCAGGAGACAAAGAACAGCTGAGCAGGAAAGAACTTCAGGGATTGTCTAATCCGACCTCCTTATTTTATGAATGAGGAAACTGAGGACCAGGAAACTTCAGCTCTGAGTTAGTTAATAGCAAAGCCAGAAATAGAAACTGGATTCTCTGCCTTTTTCTCTATGACTCATTTTTTTTTTTGTTTTATTTGATACACGTGCTTGGAACTTAATCTTTGAAAACTTTCTCTACCTAAGATTTGCAAGCTCCTGAGGGCGTAGAGTAAGTACCATAGCAGCAGAGATGAAATTAGAAGCCTCCTTGGGCTCAAGTTCAAGCTCTGCCTCAGCTTCCATATCTATAAAATGAGGATAGTATCTATTCTGCAAGGTTGCTGTAAGGTTAAAATAAGAGGAGCAAAATTTACAAAAGTACTGTACACATGTTAATTTGATGTGGACTTAACCAGAGTGGCACTAAGCAGGAATTTTGCATGGCTTTTCTTGCTATCCACATGAGTACACCAATATGGAAAAGGGGCTCTGATTAGGAGAGCGGGAACTGAGAGCCGATGTCCTGGGTTAAGAGACCTTAAAGGCAGCACCTGGGGCTTGCTGGATTGGCTTTGAGGGTCTTATTGTACTTTGGTGCCCTGTTTATTATCCTTTGAACAGTGGGACCAGCTCAAATGTGTGCGACGTAGCAAGAAATATGTATATCCTGGCCATCCAACAATGGCGGTGCTTGTGTTAGCTCTAACCATACATGAAATCTCTGTGTTGTCAGAGACCATTGATTAGGGGGCCAGGCTCCCTGGGAGGTTGCGTGCTCACTGTTTGGGGGAGGGAATGAAGAGGTGGAGTGGGTTGTGAGGAACGTCCACAAGCACAGGAGACCCTAGGAGGTGATTAGAATGTGTGCAGAGGAGAATGTCATGGCAGGTTTAGTTTAGAGAAGGGAAGGATCTGGGGTGCATTCTAACTGCCCTCGTTATCTTTTGGGCTATTGTGAAAAAGAGGACATGGTGGTTTCTGTAGAGCAGCCAAGTGTGTAGGCCAAGTCTTTATAAGACCTACTGCTAGAAGGGAGGTATCGCCCAGCTCAGACATAGAGGGGAACTTGGTGGTGGTTCAACTGCCCCAGAACAGAGTGCGGCCCCCTTCCCTGAGGGAGAAGAAGGTTAGTTACGGTATGTTGAGTGATTACCTGGAGGGAACGTTGAGTGCTCAGCTGGGAGTTGATCTCCAGTTTACTTTCCTGGTCTGAAGTTCTTTGACTGTCAGAAGACGTCAGTTCAGAGTCCATCCAGAGAATTTTCCGGAATACAAACTGATTCACAACCCCCCAATCCCCAGAAGATAGGTTTCTTTTTTCATTTCAGGTTAATGTGAGGGTGCAAACGACCAAATCCCATTATCTGAATTTGTTAGGTAGAGACCCTCTTCTAGCTGTGCCCTGTACCCAAAAGGTGTGCCACACACCCCTACATTGTGCCCATTCAGTGGGAGCACCCCAGATTTTCCCTTTCCTCTCCCCCCTTGCCCGTTCCCCTCCCTCTAACTTGAATTGAAATGAGTGTTTCTCCTATGTGGGTGTGAATTCGATCATCTAGTGGCTTCCATTACTATTGGGTCCATTGGATACTTGCTTCTCCATTCTTGGGATACTTTACCGAGGGAAGAATGTGTTTCAGCTCCATCCAGGTTAATGCAAAAGATGTGACCATCTTTTTTATGGCTGAATACTATTCCAGGGTGTGTATATACCACAGTCAGAAGATAGATTTGAAGCAGGAAGAAATAGGAGGTGACGACTCCTGATAGAAAATGTGTAAGGGGAACAGAAGTTTCCCAGTGCAAAGACATCAAGTGTCTGTAGAGCTAGAACAAGGTTGTCAAAAGGAGATGGGCCTGGGAACTCCTGAGTGCTGGACAGATGGTTATGCCAGAGGCCAGAATTTACGTTCATCAGGGGAGGATTTCTTGGCAAACATCAGGGAAAGGAATGGCAAATCATTGGCAAAGCCAGGGGACAGGCTAGGAACACCGAGGCCAAACTCGAAGTGGACGGGCCGGTGGTGTCAGTGGGGTGGCCGGTAGATGATGCCAGCTGCAAGAAAAGACTCAAAAACCCGTGACTTCAGAATGGCAGGGGCTTATGGTGGGAGCTTTCAAAGAGCTTTCACGGAGCTGCCAAAATCCTTATTATTACTTTCTTACTGAACGCTGAATAGCCCTTGGAACTTCATGGTGTAAGCATTGAAAGTATATAGTTTGTTTGCAAAGGGTTTAAAATATACAGTGGGAATAAAAGTGCAATGGGAAAAAGAACAATTCTTTACAGATAGTACTAGTTCCCCCACACCACTTATTCTTTTTTTTTTTTTTTAGAGACAGAGTCTCACTTTGTCGCCCTTGGTGGCGTCACAGTGGTGTCACAGCTCACAGCAACCTCCAGCTCTTGGGCTTAGGTGATTCTCTTGCCTCAGCCTCCCGAGTAGCTGGAACTACAGGCACTTGCCCACCATAACGCCTGGCTATTTTTGTTGCAGTTTGGCCAGGGCTGGGTTTGAACCTACTACCCTCGGTATCTGGGGCCGGTGCCCTACTCACTGAGCCACAGGCGCCCACATACCACTTATTATCCAATTTTTCCTGCTGTTCCCATCAATCATAGTTGGGCTTTCCCACCTTCCCGCAAGGGAGCAGAATGTTAACAACCTCCCTGTCATTGACGGGCGCTTATAGCAGAAGATTTGAATGACTCAAGGCCTATAATGTCAAGAGACAGAACCACGGATGCCTCTCACCTCTTTGGATCCCCAAAGATCCACGTGATAAGCCCCAAACTGGCCCAGCTTATGCTGTGAGAGAGGAAACTTGAGTTCAGTGTTGGGGGGCCTTTTGGTTTCAGCCAAAGCAAAGCTGCATTGGTGATGGTGTGGTAGCTTTTGGTAGGGGTGAATTTTGGATCTCTTGCTGGTACCAGCATTGGAAATGCTTGAGTGGTTTTGATTTATACTAAGGAACAGGAGTTTCGGTCCTCACAGGGATTTAGGGGCAGAGTCAGCTCCTATATGCTCCCCACTTTCAACTCTTCCTGCTGGCCTATGTAACAGAGTCACAGGCCTCTGAGTCTGTGGGGCCCTGGAATTCTGCAGCTCCAAGTCAGGACACAGGGTGGCCTGCTGTGAGGAATCTGTGCTGGGGGCACGTCATTTCACATGGGAAGGATGACATTTGCTGAATCTGTGGCCGGTGTGGCTGACAGTTATTGATGCTCAGTATCAATGACTAAGGGCTTAATGTGCAGAGACCCTCTTTATCCCCGGAGTGACCCTGTGGACTAGCTCCTGTCATTTTTCCTGTTTTATGGCTAAAGAGAAAGAGGTGCTCTGAGGTTAAGTTACTGACCCAAAGCCACACAGCAAGGAAGTGGCAGAGTAGGGGTGGGGGTGGGGGTCCATCCTCTTTTTTTCTCATTTGAAAGCCCACGTTCCTCTCCTCTGTGCTGAACGGGCTCAGTGAGATACCTGATTATAGTATTTTTTTCACCAACATCATGAACTGATGATCATCGCCTATAAAACACATCTGAAATTAGTGGGCCACATGATTTGTTTGAGAAGATCAGTAAAACAAAAACAAAAAAAACCAGAACCAATTTGTGAATGTCACAGATGTACACTTTTCTCCGTGATGCTATCCTTTTAAAAACATTTCTTGATTGTTTAACTAAAATTGTATATATTATGGTGTACAGTGTGTTTTGAAATATGTGAATATTGTGGAATGAGCCTTTATTTTAAATGTTTGCTTTTCAGCACTACGGGTAGAGATCTGGGTGGACTGTGTTGCATCTCAAATTCAACGTGCATAAAATAAGAATCTCAATATGGGGCTCGGCACCTGTGGCTCAAGCACCTAAGCCACATACACCTGAGCTGGCGGGTTTGAATCCAGCCTGGCCCCGCCAAACAACAATGACGGCTGCAACAAAAAAATAGCCGGGCGTTGTGGCGGGTGCCTGTAGTCCCAGCTACTTGGGAGGCGGAGGCAGGAGACTCGCTTGAGCTCAGGAGTTGGAGGTTCTGTGAGCTGTGATGCCACAGCACTCTATCCGAGGTGACAGCTTGAGACTCTGTCTCAAAAAAAAGGAAAAAAAAAAAAAGAATCTCAATATGGAATAAGCAGTGATGCCTCTGGACAGTTACTCCAAGTGTCATCTCTGGACTGGTGCTGGTCCCCACGCAGTTACTGGTCTGGGATAAGTATAGAAATTGAGAGGACACATGTAGAAACATCTATGGACAGAGTTTCGTCTATGGAATCTAAGAATAAAATACCGGGGCTTGTATTTTGGAAGAAAAGAAGAAGTGGTTCTCCACCACAGAAGGTTGAGAAGTGCTACTGTAGAGAATGGAGCCCCAGGCATCTGCCCTGTCCTTTTCTGTCCTACTGACATTTCCTTATAAATTTAAATAATCAGCATCTCAGTAGCTATCTTGGCTTCGGAATTTCAGTGCTCTGTATTTAGAAAACATTTTTTTTTTCTGGAAAAAAAGAATAACAGTCTACCCGAAAAGGGATTGGCAAAGTTGGTCCTCAAGTTAGTTTATCGTGTGCTGGCTTTGAACATAAAGAATGCTTCAGATGGGGGACTGTCCTTTACATGATTTTTCACATTAATAAGAAATGTTGAATTAAGGTATGATTAGATTTTCCCATTTGTTCACTTTGGATAAAGGTTTGCTTAATTACGATCTTTGCCTTGTGATGTAGGAAGTGTATGACCTTTGCCTTCATACACTTGTATGAAGTGTATGAAACCCAATAAAAACTCTTGGGCGAAACCCTCGCTTTGTACATAGAGGCAGGGAACTCTTCATTTTTATTTGAAGCGAGCTGATTTCGTATGGTGCATAAAATTGAACCTTGGAAAATAAAATGAAACTTTCAGATGAGCTTATATCTTCACATTGATTTTCTTTCCCAAATAAGCATTACAGATTGTGTTTTTCTTATTTATGGAGAAAATGAGCCTCTAGAGGATTTTTCTTCTATGTTCAGAGCAAGTATTTGAAAAATGGTAGAAATTGCTAATGATCAGATGAGCCTCTCCAAGACAATTTCAAGTTTGTGCAGAATGGGTGTGACCACCTGCAGTGTTAGTGGGCACAGGGACTTTCAGCTCTGCCATCAGACATTATATCTGATTGGAATTTTTTTTTTTTTTTAAACAGAGTCTCACTATGTCACCTTAGGTAGAGTACCATGGCATTACAGCTCACAGCAACCTCAAGCTCTTGGGCTTAGGCGATTCTCTTCCCTCAGCCTCTAAAGTAGCTAGTACTACAAGCACCCACCATAATGCCCAGCTATTTTTGTTGCTGTAGTTGTCATTGTTGTTTGGGTTGGGTTCAAACCCACCAGCCCCTGTATATGTGACCAGTGCCCTAACCACTGAGCTACAGGTGCAAAGCCAGGAATATTTTTTGTTTACAGCTTTTATATTTAGTTTTCATCCTTTCTACCAAATTAAAATCATATTTTCAAGTAAAATTATATTAAGGGAATTTTTTTATTATCAGTGACTTTTATTTAAATTTTCCCTTCATGTGTATGAACAGAATTTTCCCATTCTGTTTTCATGGGTTCTCTATGACTTCAAATTCCAAATCCACATTTCAGAATATGATTGCTCATTATTGGGTCCATCATATCAGTTTGAATTTCTTTCTCTCTTCCTTCTCTATGATATTAACCTTAAAATTTGTTTTGATTGACTAATAAAAATTGTGTGTATTTATAGTGTAAATGTGGCGTGGGACCAGCGTGGTACTTGGATGGTGGGGCACCGACTTGTAGGAGTGAGTGGGGCTTAAATTCGGCCAACACTCTGCTGACCCTCTCTCTTCCTTTCCCTTACTGACCCTCCTCTGGAAGATTGCAATCTGTTCACATTTTTTTACTGTTTTTTTTTTTTTTTTTTTTTTGAGACAGAGCCTCAAGCTGTCACCCGGGATAGAGTGCGGTGGCATCACAGCTCACAGCAACCTCCAATTCCTGGGCTCAAGTGAGTCTCCTGCCTCCGCCTCCCAAGTAGCTGGGACTACAGGCGCCCGCTACAAAGCTCGGCCATTTTTTTTTGGTTGCAGCCGACATTGTTGTCTGGCAGGCCCGGGCTGGATTCGAACCCGCCAGCTCAGGTGTACGTGGCTGGCGCCTTAGCCCGTTGAGCCACAGGCGCCGAGCCACATTTTTTTACTGTTGATGACAGATATATCTGTGCTGGGTTTGGAATTTTCTGAGTAAATTTTGACCTTCACCTCCATGTAACGTTGGCCTTGAACTCATTTCGTGGTGTCCATGTCCTCTGTTTTCTCCTCCTCACTCGCCATGCTGTTCATTATTTCCTCCCACCAACTCCTCCACCTCCTTGCTCTTGGCCCACACTCATTCTTTTCTTAGGGATACTGATATGTTTTCTGTCTACCTTCATCTCTTGCACAATTTCTTTGATCTTTCTTTCTTTTTTTTTTTTTTAAGAGACAGAGTCTCACTTTCTCACCCTTGGTAGAGTGCTGTGGCATCACAGCTCACAGCAACCTCCAGCTCTTGGGCTTAGGTTATTCTCTTGCCTCAGTCTCCCAAGTAGCTAGGACTACAGGTGCTGCCACAACACCCGGCTATTTTGTTGTTGTTGCAGTTTGGCCAGGGCCAGGTTCGAACCTGCCACCCTGGGCATATGGGGCCGGTGCCCTACTCACTGAGCCACAGGCGCCGACCTCAATCTTTCTTTTTAAATGGCTTCTTGCTTTACCTAGCAGCATTCTCCAAGCCTCTTGAGCATGTCACTGACTTTTATGGCTGACATGACCAATATGCCCTTGAGTCTTGAGGTTACCCTGGCATTAATACCAAGACTTGTTCAGGTCTTGGGGTCATGGGATAAGCTGAATAGACAAGCCTGACCCCTGGCCCATGGCCCTGCCTTCAGGACCACATGGCTCCTGTTGTCAGCCCCCCGTGGGGCCCACTCAGAGTGCTATGTATCCACATGCTACCACGTGGACGGCTATTACTGGTATGATGACTGTTATTTCCACATTCTTGCTGACAGCCGACTCAAATAGCACTGGTTCCAGCAAATGCTTTTCATATATAATCTTCACAGTGAAGGCTTTCTTTAGTCCCTGGGCATTTAACACATAACCGTGAGACTTGGTGATTTGCTAGGAGTTTATTAAGTCAAAGAAGGATGAGAAACAGTGCGGAACGGCTCACACTTCTGTTCTTCTGTCAGATACAGTTCCCTTTAGGGATGCTTGCGTGTTCCCATTATAAATCCATCAGCTACATTATGGAGAAAGACCATCCTAAACACGCCACAATTGGTCTCACGTGGTCTAGGAGAACAATGGAGCTGGGCGCATGAGGTCCAGTTTCCAGTTCTTAGGCATGAATTTGCTATGGAGACATAGGGTGTAGTTTCTGCCTCCACTTTTACAGCTTGGGTCAGTTAATTTCCAGCATGAAATGGTGAAATAGAGTATGATTAGATTTTCCCATTTGGTGACTATTCAGTTTGGATAAATATTTACTTAATTATGAAATATTTACTTATTATTTGCCTTTATCCTATGAAGTATATGAAACCCTATAAAAACTCTTGAGTAGACTCTTAGGTAGAGGATATAAAAGCCTAAGAACTTTTATGAGCTCGTATGACAGAGCTCTGTATTCTTATTTTTTTCCATTTTTTGTTTTGTTTTCACTAAAGCATATGTTACCTCCCCTAGTCTCCTCTCTCTCTTCTGAACTGGCGTCTATTCCTTTCCCCTTTCTCCCCATTCCAGCTCCCTGTCTGTCTATTCTGTGGCTTCCCGTGCAGGCGAGGCTGCCATTGAGCGTCCCCTGGGACACTTGTGGTCAGGGCCAACACGCATAATTGTGCCATTTGCTCAGGGAACAGGGGCACCCAGTGTAGGAGTGAGTGGGGCTTAAGTCCGGCTGATGCTAGGCTGGCCCAGCGGAGGTGCCACTGTGGGTCTTTGTGCAGAGGGAGCAAGTTTTTCTCAGTAGCACACAGCTGGAGTCTGGGTTGGTGGCGTTCCAGCCATTGCTGCATCTTTCCCTGGTGGCTAAGCAGCGTCAGGGCAGAGAGCATTGAAGACCTCGATTGGAAGCCAAGCCCCTACCCTCTGGGTATCTTGTTTATTTCTTCCTGACAGGTCTTTGCTCTACTTTTCTCAGGAAAGACTCCAGGGCTTCTTGGAAAAGAGACTCTTACTCATGCATATGGATGAGAATTTTCAGAAATCATAGTTAGATGAATCTAGTCTCACTTTAACTCACCTCAGTTGCCATATGAAAGGAAAACATTAAGAAGCAGTCAAGTTTACATTTAGTGCCAGGAGCTTTCAAGGGCCCCGAGAAAAAGTTTCAGGTGTTTGCTGCACGAAGGACACCCTTCGTTGCTTATGAGAGACAGGGAAAGTATTGGTAAGGAAGTGGTCACACTTCAATATCTACACTATCATCCCTTGTGTTAAAAAAAATCCTAAAGCATCTCAAATAGTTAACCCAAAGATCCAGTATGCAACCGCCAGGACGCTTCTGTTTTGGGGCGTGCACACTGTAACAGAAATGGCATTCATGGCTTGGCACACCCCACTCTGGCTTGACGATCTGTACTAAAGAAAACCACCAGTGTTTCCAGCCCCCATTCCATCTCCCGCTCCAGGGACTGTATCAAATGGGGGTATTTTCTGATTAAACAAGTCCTTTGTCTGCCTGATGGCTGATTGGGGTGCTGGCAATCAGCTCCCAACATCTGGGAATCATTTGCACAGCTTCGCCTGGGTTGAAAACCCAGGTCCTGTCTTGGTGTGGATGTTCGCAGGCAACCGTTTCAATGAGCACGAAGGATCCAGCGCTTGTCACATACCGGCAGGGTTAGGCTTTCCAGTTCTTATTGCACATTTTGAATGTGTTTTTTTACTGATGTTGGGGGTGTGGTGGGGGAGAAGGAAACTGGATAAAGCAAACAGAAAACTGGACAGCCCAAGGTTGAATCCTCAGCCTGTCATGGACATTCTGACATGGGGCAAATAACTTTACCTATAAGTTTCAGTCTCTTGTATTAAATGGAGATGGTCACATCTGGGGTTATGGTGAAGATTAGATGGCAGTGTGACAGGACTTTGTAAACTTCTTCTGAGTTCTAGAGGTGATGTTAAGATGGCACTTGCTGTAAGTTCTGGTCTTTATGGAAAAGGCAATGAATTCTCAACATTCCCTATTGAGTAGATGACTTTTGTCATGCCCACCGTTTCATGGAACTCTGTAGTTTATCCTAGTGATCCCTAGGCCTTCTGTGGCAATTGCAAACCTCTGACATCATGCCCTAGAGACTCCCCTATCCTGGGAGTTGAAAGCCAGTTTGCTCTCAAAGCTTCACCCATTATGATCCAGATGCCACTAACGATTGGAAACATCATTGACCCACAGGAAGAGAAACTCACCCTCAGGTAGCCACGTTCTAACCAGGCTCCAGGTAGGTGAGCACACACTTCTAAATCTCTTTCTGGAGGGTGTTCATTTTTTTTTTTTTGCTCTGTTTTGTTTTATAGCCCTTGAAAGACTGGTCTTAATGAGAAAGACAATGAAGGAAAAATGGGAAAAGGGGAGAAGCATTAAGAATTCTATTAATTGGCTCGGCGCCTGTGGCTCAGCGGGCTAAGGTGCCAGCCACGTACACCTGAGCTGGCGGGTTCGAGTCCAGCCCGGGCCCACCAAACAACAATGACGGCTGCAAAACATGGCCGGGCGTTGTGGCGGGCGCCTGCAGTCCCAGCTACTTGGGAGGCAGAGGCAAGAGACTCGCTTGAGCCCAGGAATTGGAGGTTGCTGTGAGTTGTGATGCCATGGCACTCTCTCCAGGGTGAAAGCTTGAGGCTCTGTCTCAAAAAAAAAATTGTATTAATTAATTCCAGGGTGGCACCTGTGGCTCGAAGGAGTAGGGTGCCGGCTCCATATACTGGAGGTGGTGGGTTCAAACCCAGCCCCGGCCCCAAACTGCAAAAAACCAGTTGGAATTGACATGTCACTGACAGGGAAAATCAAACAGTAAAGAAAACTAAAGTACAAGGGGAGAATATTCTCTTCTTTTGGTTAACACCATCATGATTTCAATTGGGGGCTAAAGAGGGAGGATGGGGCGACATGGAATAAACTCAGAAAGAGCAGAACAGGGTCCTGTGTACAGAAAGAAAGAACAAGTGGAAGGAAGGAGGATGTAATTTTACCTAGTACATATATTTCTTCTGCTTGTTTAATAGTCCACACTTCCACCACCGCCATACTGCAGGACCTCTATAACTTGCACCTTCTTTGTTAATTTGTTTGCTTTTGAGACAGGTTGTTTCCCTTTCTCCCAGGTTAGAGGCTGTTGCGTCATCGTAGCTCAAACAGCCTCAAATTCTTGGGCTCAAAAGAGTCTCCTGCCCCAGCTTCCTAAGTAGCTGGGATTCCAGGTGCCCCTTATCTTACCTGGTCAATTCTTACTCATTTAAAAATCATAGTAGCCTGCATTTATTGAGGGTTAAATGTTTATTCCACTCCCTATTCTGAGTTCTTTATACACATTTAATCTTTGAAAATACCTGTGAGTTGGCCCTGTTATTACCCCATGGTTGAGATGTGGACACTGAAACAGAGAGGGGTGAAATAACTTGACGAGGTTCACAGAGGCAATGAGTAAGTACGGGAATCAGGCTATCTGACCCCAAAGCCCAGGGACCAGAAAGTAAGTTCCAAACGCTAAAGAAGTTTGTCTCTATGTTCTTGGCCAAAGCCCCAGTACCTAAAAGAACACCCAAGAAATGTTTGTTGGCTCGGCGCCCATAGTTCAGTGGTTAGGGCACCGGCCACATGCACTGGGACTGGTGGGTTTGAACCCAGCCCGGGCCTGCTAAACAACAATAACAACAATAAAAATAGCCGGGCGTTGTGGCGGGTGCCTGTAGTCCCAGCTGCTTGGGAGACTGAGGCAAGAGAATCGCTTAAGCCCAAGAGTTTGAGGTTGCTGTGAGCTGTGATGCCAAGGTACTCTACCCAGGGCAACATAGCAAGACTCTGTCTCAAAAAAAAGAAAGAAATGTTTGTTGAATGATTAAACAAATGCTGTTATGCCACCTCACTCAAGATGTGATGGGTAGATGATCATGAAATAAATGGGCTCAGAGCAAGGATAGCAAGTGAGGCCAAAGTAGAGAATGGATGCAAAATGCACCACAGAAGGTATAGGGGGAAACACTTTGGGCAACTATTCTTTAATCTTCTAATTTTGTTAGTTACTAAAATACTACTTCCTAGAAAGCTAAAGGTTTTTAGTGACTCACAAGCCTCCTTCCATACCACGAGTGTCCTGTCCTCTTCCTCTGCTACCCTCCCTCTTGCTTACTCTAACGTGGGCATAGTGATCGTGCTTTTTCTCAAAAAGTGCCAAGACTTCCCCTTCTCATGGGCATCGTTCTTTCTCTTCCCTCTGCACTTCCTCTTGACATCAGCCTTCAGATCTTCGCTCCAATGCCACTTTCTAGGTCAGGCCTTCCCTGATCTTCCGCTTTAAAACTGCACCTGTCCTACTTCGGCCCCCTCCCAGATAATGCTTTCTGTATTATGAATATTTGTTGAATGAATGAATGCATTTCAGACAAAAGGGAAACAAGCAACTAAATTTCCAGATCGTCTTCCTCTGAACTTCTTTAAGAAGGAAGTTTGCGTATTTGCCATTCAGTACAAACTACATGCTCAGGAATTAAATTACTCTGTAAGCTCGAGGACGTTTGGGGGAGATAGCATTGTAACAAAACGTGGTGGGGGAGTATTGTTGAGAAAATGAGGTTCTTATTAAAGTCTAAGTATCTGGCTGTCATTCCAAGATGAGGATTTTTAAGGGCTAGGCCAAGTGATGCTGCTCTCAGGGTGATAAACCCAAGAAAGAGTTAAAACAGAGAAAAGAGTTATTAGTTACAGGACTAGCACAAACAAAGTAGGGCCCTCCATCTTTTTCCTGTCTTGTTGAAAACCTGGCTTTTCCTCCCTTGAATAAACTTCTTTGCTTTCTGTCCCCCCGCTTTGATTTATTATTTTAATTCGATAGCTGTCTTCGTGAAGTATGTAAAACATTCAGGGAGAAAATCATGTGGAAGGCATTATAGAAACTAAAGATGTATTATATTACGTGGCGTTGGGCAGAAGTGCTGTCTGCTGATGCATCATATTGTTGAAGAAAACACAAATCTGTCCGTGGCATTGTCTGTTGGCTGAATGTGAAATTGGCTCCTCATTGAGGGTTTAGGAAGGAGAAGTTTAAGGGATCCTGCTGTAATAGTTTGGTTAGAAATACGTAGAACTGAAGCATAGAAGATCTAGTTGACATCTCCTGTTTTTTCTACCGAGAAATGTTCCTGAAGGTGGGATTTTTATTTTCTTGCCTCTAAAATGGAAATAATGAATGTTTCTATTTCTTCTATCTGATTACTCTCTGATGAATGTTTCTATTATTTTTATCAGATTTCATGAGAACAGGAACTGATCTAATCCCCCACTCCCACCCCCTGTAATTCCCAACATGCCTTTTATATAGTAGGAGCTCAGTAAATGAATGCATCAGCTATGCTTGAAAACTTAGGTCTGTTTTTTCAAAAGAGTAAAATCCTTAAAAGAAGTTATGGGAGGGTGTTGAAAATAGTACAATTTATGTGTAGCTTCAGCGTTCTCATCATCCCAGGGACTGGTATGAGTGATAAAAATAATTCTGATGGGTAAATAAATGGAATATTTTTCATTATTGATTTCATCATGGTTAGACTCAGAAGTATACTATTTCTGATAATCATCTATCATTTTCTTTATTGTATGCAAAAATGATCTTAGTATCACACTGTAATAGATACTTTTTCTCTAGCACCTGGCATGCTTGTTCATGAAGTACACCGAAATTTGGGAAATATAATTTCAAGAGCCTAGAAATAATAGCCCATGTCATTTTCTTGGCATCCCCCAAAACCAAAGCTTTAAGAGTCCATGGTTTGTCCTTTTAAACCCTAGAAAAGGAAAGAAAGGTCCTTGGCAGTGACAAAAAAAAACAATTCTCTCAGGGGCCTGTGGTGAAAAAGGGTGTAATCAGCACCAGGCACGCCACTTTGAATAAAATAAAAGAAAAATGAGCAAATACAAACCATCACTCAAAATTTATTTCTACTCTTTTAGGCGCTTCAGAATATAAATGGGATTCATTTCTCTCAAATAAATTTCCATTTATTATCATAACTGTCTCTTTGGTGCTCCAGCTAAAGTGGCAAGGTGCCATTTATAGGGAAAACAGTATTTTTTAACCCGGCCATCCTGAATTTTAGAGGCACTTTCTAGAGAGGAAAAGCACACACAGTGGTGGTGAGTTCCTATATCTAGTCTCACCACCTAAAATTGTTTAAAAATAAAAATAAAACGTTGCCTCCACCCTTGAGGAACTTCAGGGATCAGGTTCAAAACTGGGAGCAGTCATAAAAGAGAACCAAGGATTGCCAGTGTTTTTCATAGCGTCTGACCTGGGGTGGGTCCAGCCTGGCTGCGAGGGCCTCCATTCTCCCCCAGCCTCTGTGGCCCCATCGCACCCCACTCTCCCCAAGTCCCTCAGGAATTTACAAGAAGAATCCAGCAGCTGTGACAGGTGCTATTGGTCCCCCCCACCCCCCCACATGACCTTAACACTGATCATTCTGCCCAAACCTTGTAGCTTCCGAGGTGCAGCACCTGTGACTTTACCTGAGGCTCTCCTCTGGCTGCTGGAGCCACCTGCAGTGACACATAGGGCAGCCAGAAGTGCCAGGGACTTAATGCCTCTTGGGGACAACTCCAAATAAGAGCGGCAGGAGTTGGTAAATAAGCACCCACCTCCCTCGTTCCTTGGTTGGGAGAGCTGTGGACATGGCCGACCATGTCTCTCGGATTTCCTAGGTAGGACTGTGCCCAAGTGGTCCACACCCGTAACCTGCTTGATGAAGAACACAGCCTCTGGTGTCTTCCTTCTGTCTCACTGCCCCACTCTCCTACAGCTGCTTCCTGGAGGAACCTCTCAGTTAAAACTACCAGCACCCTCGTCCATGTTCAAGGATGCTTCTGAGGGAATTTAGCGGAAGCTGTCGCGAGTACGTCCTCATTCATTCATTCATTCATCTTTCTTTCCATGCATCCATCCAACCAGCATTTGCTAATCCTTGTTATATGCCAGGTATTGTCTTAGACACCAAGGGTAACAAGAGGACAGCTCCTGCCACCAGGGAGCTCTCAGTCCAGCAGGGCAGCTGGTCCCCTTACAGGACAGTTAGAAACAACGTGGAAGCTCAAGACAGAAATTCACGAGAATGTCCAGTATTACTCTCCCTGAGTCACTGGGCTGTTTAGCAATTACAGCCTATCCCCAGCACACATGATTATCAGAAATTGTCACATGTGTTCATTTGCTTACTGGTTGATTTCCTGGTCCCCCTCCTAGAATATAAGATCCTTGGAAAAGAGCACATGTCTCCCGGGTGCGGCCTCAACTCCTAGAGTGGGGCCTTGGCACATGGCCGGGGCACAGCAAAGGTTTGGTGAGCTGTCTCGGAATCATTGTGGAGTCTGCCACGGAGAGTTGGTCAGCCGCCTCCTGTCCCTCCCCGGGGTGGGGGGGAGTTTCATCCATGTTGACATGTCATTAAGTTCCACTCTGAATGTGTTTCTAGTGCACCGTGGAAGGCCTCTGCTTAGGGCAGGAGAGAAAGCGAATGTGCCCTGCGCCCTGAAGCCAGAGGCCTTCCTTCTGGTCACTGTTCCTTAGGAACAAAGTACTTCTGCCCAACTGTGTCCCTAGGGTAAGCACGTTCCCTTAACATAAAGAATTATTTGGTTGAAAGGAACTGTCTTCTAAATAGGATGCTGAGTTTCTTTATGTATCTTCTTTGTACACTGAATGCTAAACTCTCAGTTGGGAAATTCTGCTTATGCCCCCTTTACATGAGGCATGCATGATCCTGAGTGATGCCCCACCGAGACAGCTGGGAAGGGCAGTTTGCACTTGGAGTGTAGACTTTCTGTCAACAGGGTCAGAGAAACAACTGTCCATCACCCTCCCTTCCGTGGCGTGCAGCGTGAACTGACATGATGATTGTGGGCGTTGGCAAGTCCAAAATTGGCAGGGATGGGCGGCGCCTGTGGCTCAAAGGAGTAGGGCGCCGGCCCCATATACCAGGAGTGATGGGTTCAAACCCAGCCCCGGCCAGAAATTGCAAAAAAAAAAAAAAAAAACAAAACAAAATCGGCAGGGATAGAAATTCCAGCAAGAGTTGATGCCGCAGCCTTGAATCCAAAGGCAGCCTGGAGGCAGAATTCCTTCCTTTCCTGGGGCACCTCTGCCTCTTTCCTGAAGGCCTTCAACTGCTTGAATGAGGCCTACCCACTTCATGGAGGGTAATTAGCTTTCTTAGAGTCTACTGATTTTAAATGTTAATCTCATCATGAAAATACCTTCACAACAACATCCAGGTTGGTGTTTGAGCCAACAACTGGGAACCATACCCTCGCCAAGTTGACACGTGAAATTAACCACCATACCTGGAATCAGCAGTAGGAGGTTTAACATGACAATAATTAGCATGCAGTGCAATTCATCAAGCACCCATTGAGCCTGGCCAGGGTTGCTCCTTAATGTTCAGGCTACTGAGGTGATACACCTGCTCGCTCCCAGGTGGAGCTCAGCCACTCCCTCCCTCTGCTGACCTTCAGGCTTCTAGCCTTCCTTTCACATTGAACAGAATCTTCGCGTCTTGGACAAATCAGAGAATTCCGTATCATTCATTACTTCAGATGCTGAGCGTTTAGTTTTAGCTTTCACATTAAAGACAGAGAAAATAAAAACAGATACCATTAATCTTTACACTTCTCCTGTGGTCCCACAGCCGCAGAGATCGTTGGTGGATTTACTGCTTTGCATGTACTTTATTTCCTGTAAACCTGGGCAGCTGAGGAACTTTGATTTATGGAGCCTGGATCCTGCTTGGTTGGTGAGGGGGTGTGGATGGAGGCAAAGTGTTGCTCAAGCTGCAATAAATTTAAACATCACTAGTATTTCTTTACACATGCAGAAAAAAAAATTCTAACTGAGTCTATTGCTACAGGAGCTCATAAATTAAAAATAACAGGACTATTTCCTATGCACCTGGAGCTGCAAAATTACAACCTGTTAATTCTGTGATTGCCCCCTTCACAAAAGAGGCATTGAAGGTGACAACTCAAACAAGATCTCACTGTGGCTCTGAAATCCAAGCAATGATTCACCTCATGTCTTCTGACCTTTGCTTTAAAGCGTATTTCAAGAGAAGGGAAGTTACTTACCTTGAAGCATAGAATCTAAGAATTTAGTCTTGTGTTTTTTCTCTAACTTTTCTCCTCTCTCCTCTCTTTCTGTCCCTCGTTTTGACTTTTTGTTTTAGGTAAATTTTAAAACGGGTCTAATAGCATCAGAAAACAAAACACAGGAAAGTCTTTGTTAGTTTCCACTATGTTCTGAGTCATAAATTCCTCCCTGTATGCAAATAATACACCCCAGCTGTGCTGGTGGGATGAATTTGATTAGTGTCTTAAATGTAGCACCTGTATACACCACAGAGCTTCCAGGAGTGGGGAAATTATGTTTCCTCCTGTCCCTATGGGACTCCTGGCCACCTGGGCCAGATAGCTGTTGTGCACCAGTTTATAGAGGTTAAGATTGAGCAGTTCTGGCGGACAGAGAAATTTCTAAAGAAGTACAGACACAATTTCAAGTCCCCACGCATTTTGACTTCCTCATCTTATTCTTTGAGAATTAGGTTTACTTTCTTTGATAAAATGCATAAATAAAGGATAAAGAGAGGATGTACTTTGCTTAGATTTTCAGAAAGACTTTGAAAATAGGTCAGATCTATTAAATAGGTCAGGAGCAGATGAACTGAGTTTTCACTTTCAAACTACCCAGCCCTTTCACTGATTGGTATCAAAAGGTAATGAAGGTGTATGTTTATGTAAAGAACTGCATGCCAGGCTCAACGGGCTAAGGGCTAGCCACGTACACCTGAGCTGGCGGGTTCGAATCCAGCCCGGGCCCGCCAAACAACAATGACAGCTGCAACCAAAAAATGGCCAGGCGTTGTGGCGGGTGCCTGTAGTCCCAGCTACTTGGGAGGCGGAGGCAGGAGACTCGCT
>CAUYRH010058136.1:0-12606 GCA_963574655.1 Perodicticus potto
AAATTAAAAACAAAAATTTGTTGAAAGACTAAGCTCTTAAAAGATTAGATTAAAATTTATGAACTTGGGTGGCACCTGTGGCTCATTGGGTAGGGCGCCAGCACCATATACTGAGGGTAGTGGGTTCAAAGCCGACCCTTGTCAAACTGCAACAAAAAAATAGCCAGGCATCGTAAAGGTGCCTGTAGTCCCAGCTACTTGGGAGGCTGAGGCAAGAGAATTGCCTAAGCCCAGGAGTTGGAGGTTGCTGTGAGCTGTGTGACGCCACGGCACTCTACCAAGGGCGATAAAGTGAGACTCTGTCTCTACAAAAAAAAAATTAAAAAAAAGAAAAAGAAAATCAGATCCAGGTTAAGAGGCACCAAAGAGACTCCACAACTAAATGCAGCATATGACCCCAGTTGGACACTGAACAAGCAAACAACAAAAAACAGCTATCAAGGAAATAGGAGGGGCTTGGCGCCTGTGGCTCAGCAAGCTGAGGCGCCAGCCACGTACACCTGAGCTGGTGGGTTCGAATCCAGCCCAGGCCCGCCAAACAACAATGACGGCTGCAACAAAAAAACGGCCGGGCGTTGTGGCGGGCGCCTGTAGTCCCAGCTACTTGAGAGGCGGAGGCAGGAGACTCGCTTGAGCCCAGGAATTGGAGGTTGCTGTGAGCTGTGATGCCACAGCGCTCTATCCAGGGTGAAAGCCGGAGGCTCTGTCTCAAAAAAAAAGGAAATAGGAGGGACAACTGGGATAATTAGAATATAGACTTAATATTAGGGGACATCCTTGTATGAACATTAAGATTGTAGATCCTATGTCATAGGAAAATATCCTTGTTGTCAAGAGATACATACTGGGCTCGGAGCCTGTAGCTCAAGTGGCTAAGGTGCCAGCCACATACACTAGAGCTGGAGGGTTTGAATCCAGCCCAAGCCTGCCAAACAATAACGACAACTACAACCAAAAAACAGATGGGCGGCTCAGTGCCTGTGGCTCAACGGGCTCAGGCGCCAGCCACGTACACCTGAGCTGGCGGGTTCGAATCCAGCCCGGGCCCGCCAAACAACAATGACGGCTGCAACCAAAAAATGGCCAGGTGTTGTGGCAGGCGCCTGTAGTCCCAGCTACTTGGGAGGTGGAGGCAAGAGACTCACTTGAGCCCAGGAATTGGAGGTTACTGTGAGCTGTGGATGCCACAGCACTCTATCCAGGGTGACAGCTTGAGGCTCTGTCTCAAAAAAAAAAAAAAATAGATGGGCATCGTGGCAGGTGCCTGTAGACCTAGCTACTCAGGTGACTGTGAGAAAAGCTGAATCAGTTGAGCCCAAGAATTTGAGGTTGCTGTGAGCTATGATACCACTAGCACTCTACCAAGGGCAATAAAGTGAGACTCTGTTTCAAGAAAGAAAAAAAAAAAAGAATGGCTGGACCTAAGAGTAATGACAATAATAGCAATAACACTAATAATACCAGCAGCTCGCTCATCTCTACCACTAAGTATTTTTACCATGACAGAGGCCCTTGGCATGTATAATTAACTAACTTAGTCCCCACCACAACTCCATGTGGCTGGTTATTATTATCACCCCATTTAGCAGAGGAGAAAACTGAGGCACACAGAGACTAAGTAACCTTCCTGAGGTTGCACAGCTAGTAAGTGTCAGAAGCAAATTCACACCCAGGCACACTGATTCTTACATCCTCCCTTGTAAACCAGGAGGTTTACCATCCCTTTATGAGCAATAACAATTTTGCTAGATAAGCCCAAATTGCCGGAATAAGGCCATTCCTTGGATGCTCCTTTGAACCTTTTGGTTCCGGAGTGAGATGATAGTGTTTCCCGACCCAATATTGCAATAGCAACAGCAATAACAACCACCATCAAATATATGAATAAATCCATGGTCATAAATCTTGGGTGTGGGCTAAGTCCCAGCCCCAGATGCCCCGGGCCCCACCTCGATGGAGGGCAGCGTCTTGCTGGCCTCGGTGCTGCTCTCCCCAAGGATGCTGCCTGCCGAGCGGCCCTCGCACTCGTAGCGGAAGCGCATGCCGCGCTGTTTGGGCTGCTCAGTGATGACCAGGTGCGGCCGCGGGCCGGGGCCCTGGCCCGGGTTCGGGGGAACGAGCCGGCCCAGGGGGCAGCCCCAGGGCGGCGGCGTGGCCGGGGGCGGGGGCGCCGCGGGGCCCAGGGTGACTGTGCTTAGGGAGGCCGTCCCACGGGATACCAAGCGCGGCAGCCCCTCGCCCAGGCCCGCCTGCGCCCCCTCCAGGCCAAACCCATTCTCCTTGATGTACTCGTCGATGATCTCTGTGGGAGAAGCAGAATCACAGGGTGACTTGCGTTACCCCTAAGAACTTTTCCATCCCACCAATTTCTTCAAGGCTTATTTCTGGCGGGCGGGGCGCAGTGGGGGCCTCAGCTCCGACCACAACAAAGGCCCTGTCCCAGGTGAAGGGAGGGGGATTGATGTGCTCCCATTTAATGGGCACAATGGGGGGCGAGGTAATGTGGCATACCTCCTGGGGGCGGGACACAACAGAACAAGGACTACACCTAACAAATACAAACACTGCAACCTAATTCTTTGTACGCTAAAATTAACCTGAAATTAAAAAAATAAGAATAAAGCCCCTGCTCTCGTTTTTTTTTGGCCAACAGCCGCAGTAGCCCCCAGTCGCTGAAGCCAGGGATCTGCCCAGTTCCTTCTTTTCCTTAGCCCCCCACTTTGCCTCTCCTCCCTAATACTCCTGAACTCACCCACTCCCACACCTCTCACCTAGACAAAGATAAGGGCCACCTAACAGGTCCCTCTGTCTTTGCAAGATTAACAAGAATAATAGCTGCTCTGCCCCAGCTGTCCTCATCTCAGAAAGCAGCACTACCAGCCACCCAAGCCCTGGGTAGAGTGCTATAGTGACATAGCTCACAGCAACCTCAAACTCTTGGGCAGAAGTGATCCTCTTGCCTCAGTCTCCCAAGTAGCTGGGACTACAGGTGCCAGCCACAACGCCCAGCTATCTTTAGAGGCAGGGTCTCACTCTACCTCAGGCTGGTCTCGAAATCATGAGCTCAGGCAATCCACCCACCTTGGCCTCCCAGAAGGGCTCGGATTATAGACGTGAGCCACCACACCTGGCGTGCAAGGGTCTTTTTTAATTACTCATGATCCTACATCTGTTATGTCCAAGCCATGAAGTTTTTCTACCACTGTGCCTCTACTTCAAAAATATATTTACTTTCCCACCACTTCTCCCTACCCCCATGGCAGCCGCCCTGGTCCAGCTTTCATAATCTCCCATCTGGACTACATCTCCCTGTGACCACCCAATGGCCCCACTTAGTCCATTCCTCACATGCGGCCAGAGGGATTTTGTTAGTTCTGAGTTTGTCTCTCCTCTGCCCAGAAGCTTCCCGTGGCTCTCATCTCCCTTAGAGTCAAAGTCAACACCTACACCACATTAAAACCTTCCAAAACCTCCATTCATCCCAAAAAACAAAACCCAATCAAAACCCCACAACCCCTCACTTTGGCCAGGAGCCTTGTGGGAAAAGGCACCTACGGCCCTGGGCTTCACCAGCCACACAGCTGTCTCTCACTCTGCTCTAGCCTTTCTCTGTTTCTTGCACCCACCAAGCCTGGTCTTCTTCAGGGCCTTGAACTTGTTCTTCTAACTGCCTTTTCCTCACCTTTCCCCATTCAACCTGTGGTGACTCCTTCCTATCCATCTGGTCCCAATTCAAATGTCACCTCTTCAGAAAGGGCCCCCCTATGCGTCCTCCCTGGGCCATCTCTCCCTCTTCCTGTTTATTTTCTTCACAGCCCTTAGCCCAATCTAACATTACCTTATTCATTTACTCATTTTTCTCTGTCTTCCCCTACTCAATTATCAACTCCATGAGGGCTGGGACTTTGTTTTGTTCATAGTTGTATCCCCAGTGCCCAGCACAGTGCCTAGATGCAGTAGGAGCTCAGTAACCTTCACAGAATGAATGGACAATGATAGCAATAGTAATAATAACACCAGAGGCAGCAAACATACGCTGAGTGTTTTCCAAGTGTCAAGCATTGGTAAGCACCTTGGGAGCAACTTCATTCAAATCCCCCTACAAGTCCTGGAAGTCATACCATGACACCCTCCCTCCCCCCACAGAACAAGGAAGGCCAAGACCCCCCCTCTATCAGCTCTTGGACCCCTTAGCCTCCCCGCAAACCTGCCTCGTGGTACTCACCCAGTTCATCTGTGGAAGGAAGAGAAAGAGAAAGGTGAGGTCCAGAATGAGGTCAAGACTTTTCATCCTTGAAGAGATTCCCCAATGCTATGACCCTTCCCCCTTCCTCCATCCTGGGAAACCCTAGGCTCTGACTCACTCGGATGCCAACCCCAACCCCCATCATCCCTTCCCTTCAGCTCCTAATGTCCGGGTGCCAGCATCAGGATATCCTCAAACTAAGCCAAAAGCTTCCCCAAAATCATTTAGACCAGGGATTATGAAGTCTTTTTGGGAATCTGTGGAAAAGCAAAGTGTTTTATCACCAGATTCTAATAAATTGTGGGGGGTATTCCCTTCCTAAAGGCCACGCTAGCCTCCTGGTGGTCACTGGCAGGTGCCTGTAGATCCAGGGAGGCTGATCTGAATCCTAGCAGCCACCTCCTGTGCATCTTGGTCCAGTCCCCCAGCAGGGCCCACCCGAAATCTTATTCATCTCTGCTTCCTAAGAGAGGCCCCTTTTCACCTCCCTAGTAAAGCTCAGCCCAGAAAGGGGCAGTGAGGAATCATAATCAACCTCCTGGCATCCAACAGACAGGATGAAGGGAAGCCCTGAGGCAGCAAGCCTTGGGATCCCACAGAAGAGGAGGCAGGCCAGCGCCAGATGCCCCACCCAGACCACTGGCTGGGGATTTATCCACGCAGACCTGCCCGGCTGCTAAAACTGTCTTCCTCCTGCATTCTCAGGGAGTGGCTTCTGGCAGCCAGACCTTTGCCCCTAGTGAGGCGGTTTTCTTGCACCCTTTATGTCATGTGGTTTATGAAGTAGATATGGTGCCAGGGTCCTCACTTGGCAGATAGGGATACCAAGGCTGGGATAAAGAAAAGGATGTAGGGCGGCACCTGTGGCTCAAAGGAGTAGGGCACCAGCCCCACATGCCAGAGGCGGCAAGTTTCAAAAACAGCAAAAAAAAAAAGGAAGAAGAAAAAAAGAAAAGGATGTGCCCTGGGTCATTGGCAGGGCCAACATCAAGTCACCTCAATGTGGAAAATACTTCTTAGGCATCTGTGCTGGATGAACCTGAGGACCCAAAGATAAATTAGACTTTGTACCGGGCTGTCAGGAAGCTTCTAGAATGCAGGGAGAGACTGAGGCCCAGGTGGAAGTAGCTAGAGCTTTGGATTGATGGCCTCAGTTCAAATCCTGCCTCTGCTACTTGCTAACTGAGTGGCTTTGAGCCCATTACTTAACTTCTTTGTACCTTGGTCCCTTCATCTATAAAATAGGCACAATAATAATCCATACCTCATTTTAAATTATTTATTTACTTTTATTCATTTTCATTGTTTTATGTTTATTTTCCAAACAATTTTATTGAAATGTGCCAAGTATTCATTTTAATTTTTAAAAATTGAGACCCAGGTCTCACTCTCATCCAGGCTGGAGTACAGTAACGTGATCATGGGTCACTGTAACCCTGAACGCCCAGGCTCAAGTGATCCTGCTGCCTCAGCTTCCCAAGTAGCTAGGGGACTACAGGTATGGGCCATCATGCCTGGGTCTTGCTATGTTGCCCAGACTGAGCTCAAACTCATGGCCTCAAGCAATTGTTCTTCCTGGGCTTCCCAAAGTACTTGGATTACAGGGGTACACTACTGCCCCCAGCCAGGCTTAAATAATTTAAATAATACATAGGAAGCACTTAAAACTGCCTCGCAGTAAGTGCTACACAAATACTGGTTACTATTGGACAAGATGTTGGAAACCATTGTTTTATAGACTTAAATAAATCCCTTCTTCTCTCGAAGACTTCATTTGTCTGTCTATAAAATGGAGAAGTTGGAAAGCATGGTTTTAGAGCATGGATGTAGAGTCATACAAAGTTGGTTTGACTCTCAACTATCATTCACTGGAGATGTGGCCTTGGGCAAGTCACTTAACCTCTCTGAGCCTCCTCTACAAAGTGAGATTTGAGCTCCTACCTCATGTGCTAACATGAGTATTAAGGATCACACAGGTAAACTGCTTAGCACAGGATCTGCCCACTCTATACCTTCCTTATAGCTTAGGTAATTTTTTCTTTTTTTGAGACAGAGTCTCAAGCTATCTGCCTAGCTTCGGAGTGCCATCCCATCATAGCTCACAGCAACCTGGAGGTTGGGCTCAAATGATCATTTTCACCTCCCTAGGCTCAAATGATCCTCTTGCCTCAGTTTTTCTATTTTTAGTAGAAACAGGGTCTCATTCTTGCTCGGGCTGGTCTCAAACTCATGAGTTCAAGCAATCCTTGACCTCCCAGAGTGTTAGGATTACAGTGGTGAGCCACTACGCCCAGCCTATTTAGGTAATATTTTTATTTATTTATTTATTTTAGAGACAGAGTCTCAATTACCTTTGGTAGAGTGCCGTGGCATCATAGCTCATAGCAACCTCCAACTCCTGGGCTTAGGCGATTCTCTTGCCTCAGCCTCCCGAGTAGCTGGGACTACAGGCACCCGCCACAATGCCCGGCTATGTTTTTGTTGCAGTTTGGCCAGAGCCAGGTTAAAACCCTCCACCCTTGGTATATGGGGCCGGCACCCTACTCACTGAGCCACTGGCGCAGTCCCCTGAAGTTCTCTTTCAGTCAGAAGGTGTTAGGAACTTCCTTTCTTTATTCAAGGCTCTGCTCAAATGACATCCCCCCAACCTTCTGCACACGTTTGCCACCAATCAGGGGCAGCCAGGATGGGCCATGTGGGAGCAAATATGAGCGCAGAAAAACACCTATGTATGTCCTGCCTCAGGGTCTTTGCATGATCTGGTCTCTGCCTAATGCTCTTCACCCAGTTCTTTTTTTTTTTTTTTTAAGAGACGGAGTCTCACTTTATTGCCCTGGGAAGAGTGCCGTGGCGTCACACAGCTCACAGCAACCTCCAACTCCTGGCCTTAGGCGATTCTCTTGCCTCAGCCTCCTGAGTAGCTGGGACTACAGGCGCCCGCCACAACGCCCGGCTATTTTTTTGTTGCAGTTTGGCTGGGGCCGGGTTTGAACCCACCACCCTCAGTATATGGGGCCAGAGCCTTACCAACTGAGCCACAGGCGCCACCCTCTTCACCCAGTTCTTTGCATGGCTTTCTCCTCCTCCTCCTCCTTTCCTGGTCAAATACCATGTCCTAGACAGATCTTCCCCGACCACTTAATCCAAGATAGTTCCCAGAACCCCTATTCTACTTACTTGAAGTTAGGTACCTTTGTTTTATCGTTTTTGTGTCACTGATTAGAATCTGACAAGACCTCACAGTATGGTGATTCATACCATTCTCCTCCTATAGACTGAAAACACTAAAGATTGAGGAACATAGCTGCCCATCCTCATTGTATCCCCAGGGCCCAGCATGTGTCTGGCCTGTCAAAATGTGGGACATTTTCCTTACCACTCTATCTCACGAGTTCTCCCATCCTGGTGTTAATATTATTGACTCCAATATTTCTTCATAGCCCTTATCACCTGTTATACTTTTTTTTAAATTTTGAGACAGAATCTTACTTTGTCACCCTTGGTAGAGTGCCATGGCATCGTAACTCACAGCAACCTCAAATTCTTGAGCTCAGGTGATTCTCTTACCTCAGTCTCCCAAGTAGATGGGACTATAGGTGTCTGCCACAACGCTTGGCTATTTTTTGGTTGCAGTTGTCACTGTTGCTTAGTAGGCCCGGGCCAGGTTCAAACCCACCACACTAGGTATATGTGGCCAGTGCCCTGCCAATTGAGCTACAGGTGCTACCTATTATTATAATTATTTTTGAGACAGAGTCTCGCTATATTGCCCTCGGTAGCATGCTGTGGCATCACAGCTCACAGCAACCTCAAAACTCTTCGGCTTATGTGATTCTCTTACCTCAGCCTCCCAAGTAGCAGGGACTACAGGCGCCTGGCTATTTTTTTTGTTGTTGCAGTTGTCATTGTTGTTTGAGCTGGCCCAGGATGGGTTTGAACCCACTAACCTAGGTGAACGTGATTGGCCCCCTACCCACTGAGCAACAGGTGCCACCAACCCAGCTATTTCTTTCTTTTTTTTTTTTTTTTGAGACAGAGACTCAAGCTGTCGCTCTGGATAGAGTGCCATGGCATCACAGCTCAAAGCAACCTCCAACTCCTGGGCTTAAGCGATTCTCTTGCCTCAGCCTCCCAAGTAGCTGGGACCACAGGTACCAGCCACAACACCTGGCCATTTTTTGGTTGTAATTGTCATTGTTGTAGGCAGGCCTGGACTGGATTCAAGCCCACCACCTCTGGTATATGTGGCTGGTGACTTAGCCTCTTGAGCTACAGGTGCCGAGCCAACCCAGCTATTTTTAGAGACAAGTTCTCATTCCGGCTCAGGCTGGTCTTGAACTCATAAGCTCAGGCAATCCACCTGCCTTAGCCTCCCAGAGTGCTAGGATTATAGCTAGGTACCCAACCTACCTTTTATATTTTTGAATTTTATTTATTGTGTATATGTCTGCCTCCCTATCTAGGTAGGGAATCCCATGATACAGGGCCAGGGCTGTCCTCAGCACTGCCCAGCATAGAGTCACGTACAGAACAGGTGCTCACTAAACATTTATTAAATGGATAATGTTAGAAATTACTCACTTAAAACCAAACAGCTAGGTCTCAGGCCAGAAAAGTCTTAGCCTTGCTCCTGCTCAGAACTAGCACTTGCGCAATACCTGTCCCCAATGCTAATCCCCACCTTTTCACTAACTCCTAAATTTTCAGATCTGTTGAGGAACCTGCAGCACCTTTTCCATGGCCAAGCCAGCATTTCTGGGACCTGTTCCAAGATTCTACCTCTAGAGCAAGGCCCAGACCCAGCTAAATAGAATCACTGAGTACTCACAATTATAGTACTCTGCCCCTGCCCTCCAAATTCCAGCAAATTTATAAGAAAGAAGGTCATAATTTGGCCAAGACATTGCATTTCCTTAGGCAGCATTAAATTTTGGCTGAGAGATCTTATAGATCAGTAGTTCTCAGCATCTTTTGGGAACTTACTGAAAATATAAAATCTTGGGGTCGATTCCAAACCTACTGAATCAGAAACTGTAGAGGTAGGACCTAAAAAATCTGTTCTAACAAGCCCTCTGAGAGTGATTCAGATGCACACAGGTTAGGAATCACAATTATAGGCTAATAATAATTATTATAATTATTGTTATTTACCACTAACAGGTAACCTTATTGAGCCTTTACTGTGGGCCAGACACTGCTTTGAAAGTTTACCTATATCAACTCATTGAATTCTCTCAATCCCCCTGAAAGAGAGACACTGATATTATGCTCATTTTACAGATGAGGAAAACTGAGGTTCGGTTGGGGAAGTGACTTGCAGACATTCACACAATGGGGCGGGTGGCAGCTGCATATAAACCAAAGCAAGCAGGATGGCACTCATTACCCTCTGCCACACTATGGTGGATCTCACCTGGCACGAGTAGGTGGTTAGTCTTTCTAACCACCGGTCAATTGATTGACCGGTCAATCTCCTAAGCACTCAGGAGGTAGGGATACCTACCATCCATCCCCTAGAGGGACCATCCATCCAACAGGCAAGGAGGGACACAGCCCATCAGGGGAAAGCTGAGGTAGACCTCAATGAACCCTCCCCCAGATAAAGGCATGCCCATGCCCTCTCCACAAGGCCCCCTAACTCCTCTGCACTTCCATGTGGGCAGGGACCTTGGAGGGCTGCTCACCCGTGGTCCTGGAAACGGCCAGCGAGAGCGAAGAGAGGTCAGTGGACCCTGAAGAGAGGAAGGTACGTCTTAGGAGGTGACAGGGGGAAGACCAGAAAAGAGAAGCTCCCAAACCCGGCTATTTCCTTTGAAATAGAACCTCCTTTGGGAGATTTCTCTTTCCAGAGAATGTCCCAAGCCCCGCCTCTGTGGAGCAGTTCCCTCCCTCTTATCGCCCCCAGGGTCTGGCTATGCTTCCTTCCCTGACTTGTGGACAGGTCCTGGCCGTTAGTTTCTGTCATTCACCCCAACCTTCATTACGATTACGCCCTGCCACTTCTCTCTAAGGCTGGGCCTGGAGGACTCATTCTCAACCCCAGTTAGAAAAGCCCCCACCTCCTTCAGGGTCAAGCCCGCCCCCTTCTCCCTCCGGAGGCAAGTCCCACCCCTCTCCATTCTCTGTCAGGCCCCACCCTCCTTTTTTCAGACGAGGCCCTTCCCTTCTCTCCGCCGGAGGCCCGCCCTGTCCCCTTCGCTCCGGGGAGCCAGGCCTCGCCCCCTCATCGTTCGGATAGGGCCCTGCTTCCTTCTTTGCGTTAGGTCCCGCCCTCTTCTCGTCAGCACAGTCAGTCCCGCCCTTCCGCGAGCCAGACTCCTCCTTTTCTGCTCTCTCTGAGCCGGGACCCGCCCCCGTCTCCCGTCAGAACAGCTCCTGCTCCTCCTTCTCTGAGTCAGGCACCGCCCCTTTTCCTTCTCGAAGTCGGGCCCCGCCCCCTTCTTTGCCTCAGGGCCAGGCCCCGCCCCCTTCTCACTCTACCTTGGGACGCCTCGCTCGAACCTTGGGCCGGACCCCTTAACCATCTTCTGCTTCCTTCCTACCCTCCAATACAGTGTCTCTACAACACTCTAACTCCCCCCACCCACGAAATCCCTAGACTCCTATAGGACCCCCCCGACTATTCTGGGACCTCCAGGACCCTTGCATCTCCAACCTCGCCGCAGATTCCTTTCCTGAACTCCGGCTCCGCTTACCCAAGGGCCCCAACTCCGACGCAGCGGGCGGTCTGGCTACTCGGCGACTCGGCATGGCCCGGCCAGTGGGGACGGATGGCCCGGAGGCCGGCCCAGACCCAAGCACACACACGGGCAGGCCGGGCAGCCAGGCGGCACCGTCCGGTGGACGATCGCGGGTCAGGCCAGCGGCGCAAGGGCTGAAGCCGCAGGCCGGGCTGGACGCGCGGCGCCCGGGGCTGCGGGGGGCGCCGGGCCGGGCCGGGCGGGCGGCGGGCGGGGGCGGGGCAGCGGAATTCCCCGGCGCCACCGGCCTGCGCGCCCATTGGCCCGTACCCTGTCGTGACGTCACGCCAAGGGGAACGGGAAAACCCCCACGCTTCACGTGATACCGGGGGCGGGGCCGGCCGGGAAGAGGAGGCTGGGCGCTCAGGAGGGGTTGGGCAGGCGTCGCTGCCCATTGCTCCAGACGAGACAACTGAGGCTTGTTTAGGGCCTCTCACGCCATACCCACTGAGCAAGCTTCCCATCCTTGGTTTCCTAGTGGGACTTGAATCTGCTTTTTCTCAAGCTGGAAGGATCGCAAGACTGCCAGGGCTCTACATCTGTCATTGAAAATAATGATCCTTATGAAATCTCCAGGTATCGCACTACCTCAGTTTCTTCAACTGATAAGATATTTAGTGAACATTTAAAGCTAGAATGTCACCTTCAGGATTTCAGTTTTGTTCCTGGTATCTTCAACACCTAAAGCAGGGCCCGCAACACAAAATAAATGTTAAGGGAGCAAGTGGATGGATGTTTTATTTATTGTTTTGTTTCTTCCCATTCTGTCTCCCAATCACCAGCTGTGTGAACTCAGGGCAACTGACTTCACTTTATCTCTCTTAGCTTTAGTTTCCCATGTGGAAAATGGGTATAATAATAAGATGGTCAGGGCGGTGCCTGTGGCTCAATCAGTAGGGCCCCAGCCCCATGTACCCAGGGTGGTAGGTTCGAACCCCGCCCCAGCCAAACTGCAACAAAAAAATAGCCGGGCGTTGTGACTGACGCCTGTATACCCAGCTACTCAGGAGGCTGAGGCAAGAGAATTGCCTAAGCCGAAGAGATGGAGGTTGCTGTGAGCTGCGATGCTACAGCACTCTACCGTGGGCGACAAAGTGAGACTCTGTCTCTAAAAAAAAAAATAACAGGATGATCATAAGGATTAAATAAAATGATAATAATTGAAACTTTTTTTGAGACAGAGTCTTACTCTGTTGCCCTTGGTGAAGAACTGTGACATCACAGCTCACAGCAACCTCAAACTCTTGGGATTAAGTGATTCTCTTGCCTCAGCTTCCCAAGTAGCTGGGACTACAGGTGCTGGCTACAACGCCTGGCTATTTTTTTGTTGCTGTTGTCATTGTTGTTTAGCAGGCTGGGGCAGGGTTCAAACCCACCAGCCCTGGTGCATGTGGCCAGCACCCTAACCACTGAGCTACAAGCACTGAGCTGAAACTTTTTTTTTTTTTTTTGAGACACAGCCTCAAGCTGTCACCCTGAATAGGGTGCTGTGGCATCACAGCTCACAGCAACCTCCAATTCCTGGGCTCAAACTAGGCTCCTGCCTCCACCTCCCAAGTAGCTGGGACTACAGGCGCCTGCCACAACGCCCGGCCATTTTTTGGTTGGCGTCGTTGTTTG
>CAUYRH010058140.1:0-25995 GCA_963574655.1 Perodicticus potto
CAGGGGAGAGCGCGAACGCAGTCCCCCACTACCACAAATTATGCAGTCGAGTTTCCCACATTTGGGGAAATCGCAGGGGTCAGCACATCCGGAGTGCAATGGATAAGCCTCGCCCTGGGAATACCACCTTCGTGATCATGGTATCTCCCCTGCCAGGTAAGTATCAACCCATGTATATTTTAATGTATGTGTAATCCATATGTTCTGATTCACTTACATTCAACTTGACAAAATCTGTTTTAAGAATAGCGTGATTTCCAAGAAGAATTTAAAACTGTCCTAAGAACCTATATCTTTACTTTTAAAAAGGATATCACAGTTAATGATGAATAAATGAAATGGATCTATAAATTTGGAACACCAATCTAAATCTTAGATCCACATTTAAATGACTTATACTAGGTTTACTAACTGATGCTTAGTGAAATAAATAAGAAAATTAAACTCTGAATTTTTGCAATTTTTTGTAAAATGGAAGGTAAACAGAAACTTCATTCATCTTTCTACATGTAGCAAGAAGAAAGATAGCAATAGTTAACAGACAGGACAACAGTCCAGCTCCTTTTATATGCCATGCTAAACCTCTGAGTATCTGCAACAATATTTTAAGGAAACATATTTCAAAACAACAATGAACTGAAAATATGTGTTGAAGAAAGCAATGGCCAGTAATATAAAACCAATGAGATCCTGGAGGAAAATTCAGATACCAGATGGAACCATAAATGAAACCTGAGATCCAGAAGGAAAGAAAACAACCTGAGATGGATGGGGAAGGGAACTGAGAGGGTTCTAGGCTAGTAGCAGCCCTTAGATCACAACTAAGGGAAACACACATTCTTTCTAGATACAAGTATTTCCAAGTTAGCCCTCAGATTTTTATAGAGTAAGTCATATTCAAGTTTCCTATGAGACAGAACACATTTTAAGTTTTAGTATATGTGCTGCCGAAACAAGCACCACACTTTAAGTTTTATGCTGTATGTATTTATAATTAAAAAGCAAAACAATGAAACAAGGAAGCAAGCTACCATAAAAGAAATCAGAAACAATAAATAGACTAAATTCTCAAGCACTTCAAATATTGAAAACATCCGATATAGTAAAACTATGTACAGTTTCAAAAGTAAACATATAATTTAAAAATATCATATTCCAAAATTTAACCTAGCTGATTTGAAAAAGAACCTAACAGAATGTTTTTACATTATAATAAAGTATGATACTAAAAATAACTACGATGGAGATATAAAACAAATAAAGCCTAGAAAGATATTAGTGGAATGTTACATAGAGACAAAGGAGATGGAAAAATTAAGACTTAAATGACATGGAGAAAAGAATAAGAAACAAATATGTCAAAAGGAGAAAAGAATTTAATGGAGACATGATAATCAAAGAAATAATATGATAATTCTCTAGAACAATAAGAAACATGAATCCTGAGAAACAAAACTATATAGCAATCAGTACAAACAAAATTAAATTCATTTGTCCTGTAAATAAGTATGGCATATCTTTCCATTTATTTGTATCTTCTTTAATTTCTGGTATCAATGTTTCATAGATTTCTTCACTTCCTTGGTTAAATTTATTCCTTAAGGATGTTTTATGCTATTGTAAATGTGATTATCTCTTGATGTCTTTTTTATTTTTGTTCTTAAAATATTGTTCTGAAGACATTAAATTATTTTTAAGTAGATTATTATTTGTGTGTAAATATGCTGCTAATTGTTGTATTTTGATTTTATATCCTGTAGCTTTACTAAAATCATTTATTAGTTTCAACAGATTTTTGGTAGAATTTTATTTTTTTCTTTTACTTATAGAGCATGTTACTTGCACACACACACAAAAAAGTAATTTCACTTCTTTCTTTCTGATTTGGATGCCTTTTATTTTTTCTTGTCTTATTGCTCTTACTAGTACTTCCAGTACTCTGTTAATAGAAATGATAAAGTTGTGTACCCTTTCTTTCTACCAAATATTTGAAGACTATAGGCAATAAAGTTGCACAGTATTTGAGATTCTTGATAAATGAGTATATTTTAGCTGCTTTTGACACAAATAAAGAAACAAAAATTGTTTTGCTGTGTAAGATGATAAATGTCTTCATTTGCTTCACTGTAATAACCATTTTGCTAACTAGATATACACCATAACTTCATGTTGTATACCTTAAACATACACTCAAAATTATTTTTAGAAATAAATAGTATAAGAGTTTAGCAAGATGGTTAGATACTAAATTAATACATGAAAATCAATTTTAGATTTATATCCTAGAAACTAGAAAGGAAAGTTTCCCAATTTATAATTGTTAAGAATATGATTCTTAGAAAGAATGAAAGATAAACTGAAGTCTCATAGTTTATGTTTTTCTTTGTTGAAGGCATTAAAGAATGTCTGAATATGTGAATATTATTCCTGAGAAGAAAGATATTATTTCACATTAATTCTGCAAAAAAAAAAAATTCTGTGGGATGTTTTCGGGACCTTCTCAAAGCTTTTCTAAAATGTAAAGACAGAGTAAAGGTCTAAGAGTAGTCGAACCAAACCAACCAACCAACCAAACAAACAAACAAACAAAAAACATAGAGAACTTGCACACAGCTACATCTGCTGTAAAGTGAGTCATACACAGTGTTTTTCAACTGGTCACATTATCAACAGGGTGGTTGAAAACAGGTGATGGGAGGAGTGATTTTCACAGTCACAATGACTGGCAGATGCTACTCGCCCAAGATTAGCATCCTGCAGTGTGTGAGGATCTTATACTATGCATAACAAAGTCCCATGTAACACTGCCTGCAATGCCAAAGCTCCCTGATTGACATATACTGGGTTCTGGTCATAAAAACAGTGTAATATGTGTAGCTTAGGGACAGGTAAAGTAACCAATGGAACAAAAAACAAAGAACTCAGAATGATCTTTGCATATGGGGAAACTAGATATTTTAAGTAAGTAAGGCAATGATGTTAGCTCATACATATAATCTCAGAAACTTGGGAGGCTAATGTGAGAGCATTGCTTGAGGACAGGAGTCTAAGGCCAACCTAAACAAAATAGCGAGACACAATCCCTAAAGAAAATTTTTGATAGAGTTAGACTGACTCCATCTCTAAAATAAATAAGTAAATAGATCAATAGATAGATAGATAGATATTTTTTAAAGTTAAGTGACATGTAGGTTATTTAATAAAGGTTAGCCTATATAAAAAATGTTACTGGGACCATTCAGTACCCTTATGGAATAGTATATTTTTGATCCTTACTTCACCTCACATTTGAAGTCAAATCTTCTAAATAATTAGAAGAAAATTTATAAATGTACTTTATGTCTTTGGAGTACAAAAAGGTTTATTGAAGAATATCTGAAAACACTAACTATAACATAGAAAAATAGATAACTGCTTTAAAATTAAAAGCTTCTGTTTATTAGAAATAAATAAATAAATAAATGAAATATAATTTTCACACAATGGGAGAAAACATTTGCCAAACATATAACCAATAAACTGTTATATCTATAGCATATAGGGTACTTGAATCAAGGCAGTAAAATAATAGATAAGCAACCTAAAAGAAAATTAGGAAAAGACATAAAAGACTATTTATAACTGACAACATATTTAAAAAGCTTAGTATTACCAATAATCAATGAAATAAACATTAACAATCCAGTGACATTTCATACTAAAATGGTAAAAAAGGAGAAATATGGAAATTTCAAGCATTGGTAAGAACATGGAACCGAGGAAAACAGTATCTATGGCTATTGGGGATGCAAATTAGTACAACAATTGGGAAAGTAATTTGGCATTACCTTTAGCTTGGCAACTCAATACATTCAAAACATCTAGACATAAAACTGAGAGTTCTATAAACATTTTTACTCTGATATCTTAGATTCAATTATTTAATTTAAAAAATTATTGGTGATGTTTGTTAAATTTATTTTATAATCCAATAGTGACTTTTAACTCATAGTTTGAAAATGTTATTATAGAGAAACTCATGTATTACCTTGAAAACAGTATAAAAATTCAAAATTTTTCATATTAATATGATTTATAGCAACAAAATAAAACTAGGAAAACTGAAATATCCATCAACAGAGGAAAAAGAACATATAATTTAAGTTGTGGAGTCAAGCAAAGGAATATTATACAATAAGGAAAATGGATGGACTATTGCAATATCAATGAATTTTATAAATATCCAGCTGCTTGGGAGGCTGAGCCAAGAGGATCTCTTGAGCCCAAGAGTTTGAGGTTGCTGGGAGCTATGATACCATGCACTCTACTAATGGTGCCAAAGTAAGACTGTCTCAAGAAAAAAAAAGATAATAGCAAACTATGTGTTCGTACTTCTAATATAATTTTTATAAAGCTAAATTAATAAATAAAACTATCTAAAACTCTTATACAAATAAAGAAACAAGCAAAGAAATGCTAAATCCTAAATTCAGAGTAATTGTTACTGTTGGGCGCAAAACAATGGTCTCAGAAAAGAAAAGTATGCAGATTGCTTACAAACAAACTAAATTCCTAAGCCAGGTAGCAGGTTTATGTCCATTTATTTCCTTATTTTACTTTCTCACTTAAATATGTTATATGTACATCAAATACTATATAATGAAATCTGAAAAATAAAAAAAAAACAGCTGGAAAATAACCCTTTAGTAACTTCAAAGTTTGAAACCTGAGACTCTACCAATGTGGACAATAATACACATTTCTTCACTCACACAAAATAAGTAATAGATGGCAGAGGACAGAAGTACACAAACTTTCTGGCAGGTTTATTGGACTCTGAATGAGTTACAGAGGGAAGGTGTGTCTCCTAAGTCACTTTAGTGCGGGTTTGACGGTCATCTGTCATCTGTGGTTCAGGAGTGGTCCTGTCTATGGCAATAACTAATGTTCAAGGGATGGATTAAATAATCTCTTTGTATCCCTTCAGCATGTGGTCCTAGACCTTTCAGTCTTGTCTCCTCTGGGCCTTGCCTACTGCACGGCTTCAGTCTCTGCCTCTCTTTGTATCTTCCTCATCTACCTTAAACAGTCTGCCAGGAAATATAGACATTTTATTTTCAAGTGACTGGTATCTCTTAGACAAAACATTCATCAGAAGAGGCAAACAAATCTAACAGCTAAATAATCAACTCTGGACTTCAAACTTTTCATCTTCAAGGAATGTTAGCGCCCTTAGAGACTAAAAGGGATGCACACAAATACATCTATACTATACATTATTATGTGAAAAAAAATTATGCAATGCATTTACTAACAAAAAAATCAGAAAAGTGTGCATTACAGCAAATATATGCATAAAGTTACATAGATGTGCCTAAATATACATACAAAGATGTACATAAAAATCAATTTCTAAAGAAGATCTTACAACTGATAACCATAATTTTAGAGACTAAACGAAGTAATAATATTCACATTGCTTATTTTTTGGTGGCACTCTCAGGAGTTTCTTGATCAAGGAAACCAATAGCTCAGCATGCTCCAGTTCCAGTGATGCTTTCAGATCCAGCTCAAGTTCATTTCACTCCAGCCGCATTGAGGGAGTCTCTGTTTTGGACCCAGAAACTAAGCCAAGTGTGCTTTACTGCTAAGTGTGCATTTCACTTGAATCACTACTAGTACAAGAATATGTGCTATGTCAACACATTGGATGATTAGTGTATACTTAATCTAGGGTTCAGGTACATCAGTATCTTCATACTGAACTTCTCAGATTCATCAAACCAATTCAATACCTCCCCTACCATGCATGTAGTAATCAATATACATGTGTGTGTCTTGGGGAGTACTTCCATTTTGTGATTTAGAATGACTTCATAAAATTATTTTATTCCTTTGATTTCTTCCATTTGTAAAAGTATTCAGATGTCTGTTTTGAGTATCTGTTCACATACAGAATATAAAATGTATGTTTTTTAAAGGAAATTCTAACTTCATAAAAAAGTGTCTCATTTACTATTGGGGACGGAGGGAGGAAAGTGTACTCAAAGGGAACTTTCTTTTTTCTCTATTCTAATAGAAGTTTTTTACAATAATAATATATTTGCATATTAGTTGTGCCATTTAAACAGAATACATAAAAGGAATTAAAGAAGAATTCATCCGGATGAACTGAGACATGACAGGGTGTATGATGTAACACACATGACCACAATTTTTGGTGCTCCAGGCAAATGTCTGTGTTCAATTTGCCACTGGAGTCCTACAGAAAATGCTGTACTTCCCCTAGTAACCCCCAAACTTGAGGCAGCAGCCATCTGCAAGACAGATTCCCACCCAGACGGAATGCAGGTGAAACATCAATACAGCCAGAGCCCAGTCAAAAAGGGGCATGTGGAGTTTGGAGAGGTTTAGAAAATGTTATTGCAGGAACACATGTGTTAGTGCAGCAGATGGAAGCAATTATGGCAGGAAAACTTTGCCCTATCCTTAAAACCAAATTCCAACAGTGTGAGCTCAGGCTAATGACTATCCTTGAGGACAAGTAAAATCAGACCACAGTGAATTTTGAAGACTGACTTCACATTGCATCAGGTCATGATCTGTACTGCTAAAAACTCATCAAAACTTGATGTTATCTCTACCTCATTTCTTATTTGAAAAGGATGTGACCTCAAACTCACTCATCTAAAATTAATATGCTTTTCTGCAGTCTCTGTTACAAACCTTATCTGACACTGGTACTTTATAGTCTGACTTGTAGAAAGTACAATTATGATTGCTAATGAATAGTGCGATTATTCTGGATAGGAGAAAAGTGCCTTGTATGGATAGTTCTGTGCTTGTAGTTCTTTCTGAAAGCTTTTTGTACTCTTTGAAAGAGACAGGCAGATACCTGACATCTTCCTTAATAAATAGTATCAGTATCATGGGACTTAAGATGAAGAAAATAAAGCAGAATGAGGTTGAGTGCTAAATCTGTGACCTATAAAACAGGCAGAAGGATTAGAAATAAATCCAGCCCCATGAACTCTCTTGACTAACAGGTTTATCCTCCAGATTCGGGCACTAAAGTAATTTCTCTCCCTCTTTGGTGTTGTCATATGATTGTCTCTCCTTACTGGTGACTCTCAAAAAAACTTGGCTGGTAATGATTATGGATGTACAGACATGTGTTTGTGTTACAGTGATAGAGTATTGTGTTACTCTCATGGAACCACTGGCTGAAGGATTTACTGAAAAAGGAGCAGAAGGACTAGAAAGGTATGGAGATTCAGAGCCCAGAAGGAATCAAGTGAGCTGTTCAGTTTTTTAAATAAGCTTCTTGCCACTGTGAACAGTGGCTTATTTTCTACTGAAAGACAGAATAAATACCTTGATCCTTACAATTTGACTTTTTAACTATTTTGTTGTTCTACGTAGAAGAGTGAAAGATAACCCAAGCAAGAAACAAAAAGTCTCACAATTTTTTTTTATTTTTTATTTTTTTATTTATTTTTATTTTTACATATACATGTGTTTATTAGGTTTCCACTTTTTGCCTTCACAGAATTTTAAAGGCTTAAAATTTAATAACAATAACAATGTTTAAGATAAGGACTAGAAACAAAAACCATGTAAAGAATGAACAAAGATAAATACATTCAGAAAAGAAAACAGACAATTACTGCATTGAAATATTTAGCAATATTAATAATAATAATGCAAAGAAAGTAATGTTCTCATTATCAAATAAGAGTGTGTCTCTTATAGAATGCTTAGATTCTGATGCTCAGGATGAAGTCATCAGTTAACTTCTTATTTTTTATCCGAAGTCTCAAAAAATAGACATGTAATTTTATATAAATAAAAGTAAAAGACAGTTTCAAAAAACAGATCATGTCAAATCTTATAGATAATAGAAAAAGAAGAAATATTTCAAAATCATTCTACTTGATCTTCATACACCTGATATTGAAATTGGAGAAAATATATTGTTATAAAAGGAAATTACAAACATATTTCACTTATAAATGAGGATGCAATATCCTAAACAACATATTGACCAGTTGAATTAAAGATTAATGTTTAAGTAATATACTTGGTCAAAATCGAATCCAATTTATGTGAGAATTAGTCACTATTTTCTTTCCTTTTTTTTTTTTTGTTTTCTTTCCCTCACTCCCTCCCTCCTTCTCTCTCTGTCTGCTCTCTCCTTCCCCCATGCCCCACTGTGTCATTAATTGTCATTAATTGTCCTCAAATCAAAGTTGAATACATAGGATTCATGCTTCTCCATTCCTGTGATGTTTCACTAAAAATAATGTATTCCACCTCCATCCAAGTTAGTACAAATGCTGGAAAGTCTCCATTGTTTTTGATGGCTGAGTAATGGTCCATGGTATACATATACCATAGCTTACCAATCCATTCCTGGGTTGAAGGACATTTTGGCTGTTTCCACATTTTAGCAATTGTAAATTGGGGCTGTGATAAACAGCCTAGTACAAGTGTCCTTATAATAGAAGTTTTTGTTTTTGTTTTTGTTTTTTTTCTTGATAGATGCCCAGTAATGGGATTGCAGGATCAAACGGGAGGTCTAGGTTGAGTTCTTTGAGCTTTATCCATACTTCCTTCTCAAAAGGTTGTATTAGTTTGCAGTCCCACCAGCAGTGTAAAAGTGTTCCTTTCTCCCCACATCTGCGCCATCATCTGCAATTTTGAGATTTTGTGATATAGGCCATTCTCACTGGAGTTAGATTGTGTCTCAGGGTGGTTTTAATTTGCATTTCTGTAATATTTAGGGATGATGAGCATTTTTTTCAAATGTTTACTGGCCATTCATCTGTCGTCTTGAGAGAAGATTCTATTCATCTCTCTTCCCCATTGATGTATGGGATTGTTGGTTTTTTTCCTATAGATTAATTGAAGTTCTGTGTAGCTCTGGGCAATTAAACTTTTGTCAGATTCAAAATGTGCAAATATCCTTTCCCATTGGGTAGGTTGTCTATTTGCTTTGGTTGTTGTCTCCTTGTTTGTACAGAAGTTTTTCAGTTTAATTAAGTCCCATTTGTTTATTGTTGCAGTTGTTGCTATTGCCATGGCAGTCTTCCTCATAAAGTCTTTCCCCAGGCCAATATCTTCCAGTTTTTTTCTAATTCTTTCTTTGAGGATTTTTATCATCTCATGCCTTAAGTTTAAGAGCAATTTACCGATTCAATGCCATCCCTATTAAAATACCAACATCCTACTTTCAAGACCTGGAAAAAATGATTCTACGCTTTGTATGGAACCAGAAAAACCCCATATAGCTAAGGCAGTTCTTAGTAATAAAAGCAAAGCTGGGGATATCACATACCAGATTTTAGGCTGTATTACAAAGCCATAGTGGTCAAGACAGCATGGTACTGGCACAAAAATAGAGACATAGATACTTGGAATCGTATAGAAAACCTGAAAATGAAACCAACAACTTACAGCTATCTAATCTTCGATAAACCAAACAAGAGCATTAACTGGGGGAAAGACTCCCTGTTCAATAAATGGTGCTGGGAGAATTGGATATCTATATGTAAAAGACTGAAACTGGATGCACACCTTTCTCCACTCACAAAAATTGATTGAAGATGGATAAAGGACTTTAAGGCATAACACAAATGTTTAATATCAGTTTAAATCTATTTAGCTAAAGACACAAGGCCAAATTCTAAAGGTGGTTCAGACAACCATGCCAGCATGTAGAATTTTCAGGGCTGGGAGGAAATGTACACACATCATGGTAAAAAGAGCATAGAGAAAAGTTAGAAAGGTGGCTTGCATTCCAGGTTTTCCTGCCCAACAGTCTCGATCCTTTGGACAAGTGATTTCACTTCTCTAGTTCTCAGAAGCCTCATGTAAAGAGAGAATAATGGCTTCCCAACCCTATTTCATTTGGTCAATTAAGTACGAAAGGGAGAAAATACATTTGAAAGTATAAATGGAAGTATATTTTCCTGGGTGAACCAAACAAGCACAGTCTCCCTTAGGTGAGGAAATCTGTAACCCTGGTCTTCTGATCTGCTTAAGCTGCCCTCCTAGACTCCTAGATAATGATCTATATCACTTGGGTATACCAAGTTGAGTTACCTTCCCCTAGAAAGATCTGAATTAATTCAACAATTTGGAGATGTGTAAGATCAGTAAGTGGAACTGTGAATAAACAGGACTGAATTTACTGGCATGCATTATACATGCATTAATTAATGCATGCAACTTATACATGCATTAATTAAACGAACAATCCAGAACACCTGTGATCTGTCTTACTTTGTTCTAGATGCTGAGGATACAGGGATGAGGAAAACAGGGTGATAGTAGTTGAAGCCAGACTAAATGCTCAACAGAAACTGGGGGCTGGGAGAAGGTGATGAGCAATGGTCAGGGAATTGCTGAGTTTATAGATTACAGATCCTCAGACTGAAGTTAAGAGGTGTTAATGAAAAGGCAGAGACTAGTGTTCTTGATTAGTTTAAGGAAAGTACTGAACAAAGTGGACAGAAAATTGTAAACTACAGCTCCATCCTCCCTTTAGTAAGGAACACCCCCACTAGACAGCATCTGAAGCCCAACGGTAGGAATCTTGTCCCTTATTATGTGATTTGTCAGCAGATCTTCCCACTTCTATTTCAAGAAATATTCCAGATCTATTGGTATCTCCCCAACTTGAATCCCTAATGCCATCTCTTTACTGCAAGGCGTCATCTTTTCTAAACAGGGCTGCTGAAGTTCTTCCTATTTAATTTATTGTACTCATGGATTTTCCAATCCTTTCTTTACAAAAGAACTAGAGTAATATTTTTAAATAAAAAAATCAAACCCATTACTCCTCTGCTTAAAACCACTTTAATAATTTTCTATCTTTTATAAAGTAAAAGCTAAATCCTTCTATGGCTTCAAAGCCCAGGCTGCCTCCAGCTTCATCTGCTTCCACATTCTACCCTTCAATGACCTGCCGCCACACCATCCTTTTTCTTTCAAAAACCCAACATGATTTTTCTAATCTATAAGCCGTATCCCCTTTTATTCTTCCTGGATTATTCTTCCCCTAGCTCTTCATATGCTCAGCTTATTCTTACCTTTCAGGTTTCAACTCAAAAGGAAGCCTGTCATGATCATCTTCTATAACAGAGAGTCTCACAGCTGTGTACTAATATTTCATTCTGCTTACAAGCTGGATGCACAAATCACAATGTGCAACTCGCTTATCCACCATCCCTGCCTCTCCAGTATTTGAGCTCTAGCCACTGTCTTACTTTATTCATCTTGAACAGTGCCTATCACGACATAGGCACTCAAAACTATTTTTAAATGCACAAATGTATGAATGAAGTAAGCCCAAATTTGCCTATAGTTTATTACAAAACAGTCTTGTGAATGTACACAAGAAGGCACAACTAGCAATGAGTTAAGCAACAGGAATGGACTAGGCAAGGAAAGAAAGTTCATCATGAGAAAACAAAAGGTTGTGTGCAGAGGGATAAAAATTACTGTTGCCAGGTCACAAATAGAAGTACAGGCTCTTCTATATAGCAATAAGGCCATGTTCAATGTCAAGTCTGTCTCCCAAGGAATCTCACATTTTAGGATTTACTATAGAGCACAGAAAGGATTACTGGAGGGCAATATTTGATACTAAAATTGTACCCACTTAGTGACAATTTTAATATAACATGTTAAGATGCTTGGAGTTCAATGAGTGATGGGAATCAATAAAAGTTTATGAAGAAAAAGAAATACATGATCATATTTGACTTTTAGGCAAATAGATGTGAGAGAGGATGGAATGGACTGAGAAAGGATTAGTTAAAAGGAAGATACTTTCATTTAGGTGACAAGTGAAAAGGGCTGAGAATAAGAAAGACAATGGAAACAGGAAGGAAGAAAAGGGCTCAGGAAAGAGAGATATTAGAAGACAGTAGGGAGTGTAGTGAAGCCCAACAGGAAGTGAGCTGGGAGAAAAGATGCAGAGGGAAATTCTGGTTGCTAATCTGCAGGACTGAGTGAGTGGTGATCCAATCATCTGAAATCATAAGCAAAGAAAAAACAAGTTTCAGCAAAAAGATCATGACAGTTCTGAGCTATTGTATTTTCTGTACTGTTTTCTGTTTTATAATAACATTTTTCTAAACAAACGGTAAATGCTTAATTCAAAAACTTCAGAATATACCCAAAAATGCAACAGGAAAATAACAGTTGGATTCCTACCTCCTAGCTACTATCATTATTTGTGTTGTGGCAGTATGTGCATGCTTAGAGGCAAAGATTTTTGTTTGTTTTAAACTCACATTGATGAAAAAGCATAGCTTACTTTTTCATATCACAATATATCACACACATTTTACAAAGTGAATACATATTTTTATACACAATCATTTTCAGTGACCTCATAAGGTAGTGTGTTACTATATGGAAACATCAAATTTTATTTGACAAATTTCCCATTGTTGAATGCTTAGTCTTCTCCAACTTTTATTGTTGAAAATAAGGTTGTAGTAAATTTATTTTTTATAAATTCATTTTGAACAGTTTGAACATTCTTTTGAACCTAAGAAGAATTCATAAGAGCTAGTAATACAAAAATCCATTTTTATTTTACTTTTTATTTTATTTATTCATTTATTTTGAGACAGATTCTCACTCTATTGCCCTGGGTAGTGTGCTATGATATCACAGCTCACAGTAACCTCTGACTCTTGGACCTCAGCCTCCTCAGCCTCCTAAGTAGCTGGGACTATTAGTGCCCACCACAACACCAAGATAATTGGTCTATTTTTAGTAGAGATAGGGTCTCACTCTTGTTTACACTGGTCTTGAATTCTTGAACTTAAGCAATCCACCTGCTTCAACCTCCCAGAGTGCTAGGATTACAGGCATAAGCTACTGTTCCTGGCCTATAAATTTGATTTTTAAAGCACTTTTTGTTTTACAGATGGCACTAAGTGCTTTACAAACATTGTTTTATTCAATCCTCACTACCTCTGTGAGTAGATACTATTAATCCCACTTTGTAGATGAGAAAACAAAGGCTGAAATGGGATAAGTAATTTGCACAAGTTTGCACACTTAATGAGTACTAAAGCAAACATTCCATTACACTATAAAAACTCATACCCCTAATCACTACCCTTTGTTGCCTGTAAAATGGCACTTGGAAATATGGGCGTGATAATCTGGAAAAAGCAGAAACTAAACATTCAGGTGGGTGAGTCAACAACACCAAGGTGAATAAGTCTTAATTTAGCTATTGATTAAAATTGTCTGCCAACCAGATTCCTCCCCAAAAGCAATTAAATCGGAATCTCTCTTCAATTTTTCACCAGCATATTCAACATTAGTGTCTTCATCATAATTAGAAAACTTTTAGTAATGTAAAATACATTCCAAAACATATGATGTTCATTTCTGTTTTTAAGTTAAGCCAGAACAAAGTTTGAAACTAGGTATAAGGCTGTGACTAAAAAGATGAAGACTTTACATTTTTTTGTATTAACCTGGATTGAGTTGAAACACATTCGTCTTAGTGAAGCATCACATGAATGGAGAAGCAAGAATCCAAAGTACTCAATTCTACTATGAAGGCAGTAGATGAGCTAAAACAAGGTGGAGAGTAGGGGAATGAGGGATTGGGGAGAGGGGAGGAGAGAGGAGGATGGGAGTAATGGTATATGACACACCTCTTGGGGGTGGGATGCAATTACAAAAGGGACTTTACCTAACAAATGCAAACAGTGTAACCTAATTCTTTGTACCCTCAGTGAATCCCAAATAATAAAAATAAATAAATAAATACATATACCAAGTCATAAAAACACTTTTCTATAATATCAATACAGGTGCTTAATTTTATAATAAAAGATATCTAAGACATAATTGGTTACTAACTGAATCTCTAAAATTTATGCCTTATAATATGAAATTTTACGTATTTAGTTTGGAGTTAGTTTGGATTTTCCTGCAACCAAAGTTGAGAGGAGGAAATGATGGAGTAGTTTATCATGTCAGTGGGAGTTAGTGGATACATGCTCCTGACAAGCATTTGGATTGTCTTCTGGAGCGTGTATCCACTAACTCCCATTCCTAATCTATTGAGGATAACCCCTGGGGAGTATTGAGGGGTTATTTCTTATCTCTTGAAATTCAAGGATGCTATTGCGAAATAGTTTCAATGTCCCTCTACCCCACCAGCTTCTGAGAAGACTGGGGCAGGGAGCTGGTGCTTGAGATACGGACCCTGTCAGCACCAGAAGTGTCTGACTTCTCAAAAAATTACCAAAATTCAAGTTGGGTGGAGCAGATATGATGCAGATTACCAGAGGCATCTACCACAGCTCTCAAATTCAAATAATATTAGTGATTTATATTAAAAAGAAACAGGTTGCCTGCCTCATATCTCCCAATCTATCATCTACTTTCCAGAAAATCATTTTCAACTCATTTGACTATTTATAATTTTATTTCTGATACTATGCTTCTTCTGCTACTTACTGATATATCAATTTTAGACAGTTTCTGCTGAATTTCTATCACAAATAAGATTTAGTCCTCTACATGCCCTCCACATGTCAAAAAATCATTTCCATTTCCCCATCCTTGCAATATATTTTTATTACAGTTTGAAGTATTATCATAAATATTTAAAATATCAATAAATATAAACATATATATAGTATTCACAGCTGAGAACTATAATATTATGATTATGTTTCCTTTCCTGGATAGCTTTTGTTTTCCTGAAATTGTAAGGATTGTTTTTTCCAGTTGCTTTTGTTATCCTAGATTTATCTCTATACTTTCTGTAGAACTCAAAATGTCCACTATATGTTTTTTCAGAATTTTCTTTATTTAAACTGGAAGCATTCCTCGTGGAATCCTCCATTTTCCTCTTCCATTCTGGAAAAGCTGTCTTAGGTCATCTTGAATTTTTCTTCCCAGTCATTTTGAGTTTCTTTTTTTCTCTCATCTGGGTTCTTTTTCATTATCTTCTGTTTCCTTGAACCAATGTCTTCCTCTTATTTGTATCCTCTCTTAGAAAGAGCACACAGGAGGTAAAATTTTTGAGATCTTGGCTATGTAAAAAATATTTTTATTCTACCTATGCTCACTTTTCCATATTTTCGGGGGGGGTATAGAATTTGAGGGTAAAAGCTGTTTTTGCTCAGAATTTGACAAACCTTGTATTTCAGCTGCAGTGCTATAGTGTTTTCCAGATTTCTGATCTTTTGAATGTATCCCTTTGGGATGTTTCCTGGTTTGTTTGTTTTTTTTCCCCTTCACAATAATTTTCATACAATTTTCAAGGGACTTAATGAGCCATTTTGATGAAAATCCACACCCTTTAATCCTTGGAAATTTTCTTTTAGTATTGATTAATAATATCCTTGTTTACTTTCTATCCTTTTTTCTAATTTGTCATTTTGTTGTCATCTTGAGGTATTTTCTGGATGACTTCCTTCTCTGTTATAAATTTTATTTTAAAATTAAAGATGTTTCTTGGTCTTTGATTTGTCCCTTATGGGTTTCTGTTGTTGCTTTCTGATTTATTTTAGTAGTTTACCCTTAATAGTACTGGCTTGCCTGAGCCAGTATTGTGTTTTTCATTGTTAAGTCTTTAACGCTTCCTGAATTTCTATCCAAAAATAAATTGTCTATGAATACAATTATAGATATTTTGCAAGTTTTAAAAAATACTTTATTGATATATAATAATTTCATATGTTAAGTGCATGTGATATTTTGATACATGCATATAATATATGTGATCAAATCGAAGTATTTAGGGTATCGTTCCCCACCTCAAACATTTATCATTTCTTTGTGTTGGGGACTTTCATGTCTTCTTTTGTATTTTATTTCAGAATACACAATAAATTAACTATAGTAACACTACTTTGCTATTGAACACTAGAACTTATTCTATTAAACTGTGTTTGTATCCATTAGCCAACCTCTCTTATACTCCCCTACAAATACCATTTCCAGCCTCAGGTAACTATCATTCTACTATCTACCTCCAAGAGATAAACTTTCTCATGGAGTAAGGACATAAAATATTCATCTTCCTGTGCCTGGCTTACTTCACTTTACATTATGATCTCCAGTTCCTTCCATGTTGCTGCTTAGGCCATTATTTTATTCTTTTTTATTTTTGTAACCAGATGGTATGGCATTTCATATGTGTATGCATATATATATATATATATATGTATGTATTACATTTTTATTGTATCCATTCATCAAATGATGGAAACTTAGGTTGATTACATATCTTGTCTATTGTAAGTACTATTGCAATAAACACAGGGATGCAGGTATTCTTTTGATATACTGGTTTTGTTTCTTTTGGGTAAATACCTAGGAGTGGGATTGCTGGGTAAAGTCGTAGTTCTAGTTTAGAATTGCTTTCGATAGGCAGTGCTTGTGATTCAGTGGGTAGGGCGCTAGTCCCATATACCGAGAGTGGCGGGATCAAACCTGGCCTCAGCCAAACTGCAACAAAAAAAATAGCCAGGCGCTGTGGTGAGTGTCGGTAGTCCCAGCTACTTGGGAGGCTGAGGCAAGACAATTGCCTAAGCCAAGGAGTAGGAGGTTGCTGTGAGCTGTGTGACGCCATGGCACTCTACTGAGCGCAACAAAGTGAGACTCTGTCTCTAAAACCAAAAGAAAAAAAAAAAGAAAAACATTGTTTTCCATAAAAGCTGTACTAATTCACATTCCCACAAAAAGTATGTGAGTTCCCTTATCTCTATGGTCTCACCAGCATTTGTTAATTTTTATCATTTTGATTATAGCCATTATAAGGTGGGGTGAGATGACATTTCATTGTGGATTTGATTTGCATTTCCCTGATGATTAGTGATAGTGAGCATTTTTCATATGTCTGTAAGACATTTGTGTGTCTTTTGCAAAATGTGTGTTCAGATCCTTTGCCCACTTTTTCATGGGATTATTCATTTTCATGCTGTTGAGTTTTTTTGTGTATTATAAATACTTGTCCTTTGTCAGATGAATAGTTTGCAAATATGTTCTCTCATTCTACATGTTGTCTTTTCACTCTGTTGATTGTTTCCTTTGTCATGCAGAAGCTTTTCAGTTTGATATAATACCATGAGTATATTTTTATTTTTGATGCCCGTGCTTCTGAAATTTTAGCAATAAAATCTTTGCCTAGACCAATGTCCTAAAGCTCCTGAACTATAGGTTTACTTCTAGCAGTTTTATAGTTTTGAGTCTTACATTTAAAATTGATTTTTGAATATGGTGAGTGACAAGGACCTAGACTCATTATTCTACATATGGATATCCAATTTTTACAACATTGTTTATTGGTAAAGATGTCCTTTCCCCAATGTATGTTCTTGGTTTCTTCTTTGAAAATCAGTTACCTGTTAATATGTGAATTATTTATGAATTCTCTCTTTTGTTCTATTGGTCTATATGTCTGTTTTTATACCAATACCATGCTTTTTTGATTGTTATAGGTAAGTAGTGTGTTTTGAAATCAGGTACTGCGATGCTTCCATTTTTTAATTTCCTTTTGTGTGTGTGCTCTTTGAATATTTTATTTATCTTTTGGTATTAAATCTGTCTAAAGTTTCTGTCTCTACTGTGATAATGTTATTTTTCCAGAAAATTGCTGATTCATCAAAAATTTTAAATTTGTCTGCATAGAGTTTACAAATTAATTTCATACACTTTTGGATTTTTTTCCTGTCTGTTGATTATTGATCTTGTCATTTCTAATTTTATATATTTATGCTTACTCTTTTGTAAAAAAATTAGGTTAGAATTAGTTAGTGGTTTAAATATTTTCTTAATTTTTCTTCTATGAGTCAGAGTTTACTTTTTTTATTGCTTCTAATGTTTTGTATTTTCTGTCTCACTGATTTCTAATTTTTTTCAGATTAATATGAGGGTATAAATATTTAGGTTACATTGTTTTTACTTCTAAGGTAAAATTCAAGTTGTAGTTGAGCTCTTTACCTAGGGAGCATGCTGAACACCCTCACGTAGTGCACATAAGGTGAGATACTGCCAATTGCCCTCCTTCTTTCCTTCTCCTCTCTCACTCTTCTGCCCTCCTCCTGGTTAGACTATACTTATGTTTTTTCTTTTGTGTGGACATGTAGTAGTTTACATAGTGGTTTCACATTAGTATTGAGTATACTGGATACTGTTTTGTTTTTTCCATTGTTGAGACACTTTACTAAGAAGAAGGGTTCTTCAACTCCAGGTAAACCAAAAGATATAAAGTCTCCATCTTTTTTTAAGGCTACATAATAATCCATGGTATATGTACCACAGTTTGTTAGTCCACTCATGGATCGATGGGCACTTGGGTTGTTTGAGCTGCTATAAACATTCTGGTGCAAATGTCTGTGTGGCAAAATGATTTTTGTTCTTCTGCGTAGATGCCTAGGAATGGGATTGTGGGAGCAAATGGTCTTGTTCCCTTTTTCTCAGTGTTGTTCTAGTTATTTCAGGTCTTTAGTGATTCCATATGAATTTTAGGATTGTTTTGTCTGTTTCCATGAAGAATATCATTGGTATTTTGATAGCAATTGCATTCAATTTCTAGATTGCTTTGAGCAGTATGGCTATTTTAATAGCCATAATTCTTCCAATCTATGAGCCCAGATGTCTTTTCATTTGTGACCTCTTCAATTTCTTTCTTTTTTTTTTTAATTTTCTTTTTTTATTGTTGGGGATTCATTGAGGGTACAAAGAACCAGGTTATATTGATTTGTTAAGTACAGTTCCTCTTATAATTGTGTTCTGCCCCCCAAATTTGTGTCATACACGGTGACCCCCCGACCCCCTCCTTCCTTACCTCTCTCTGCTCTCCCCTTCCCCCACGACACAACCATGTACAAGATCATTAATTGTCCTCATATCAGAATTTAGTACATAGGAATCTTGCTTCTCCATTCTTGTGATGCTTTACTAAGGATAATGTATTCCACGTCCATTCAGGTTAATACAACTGAGGTAAAGTCTCATCTTTTTTACTAGATCCTCTTCAATTTCTTTGCTCAGTATTTGTAGTTTTCCTTATAGAGATCTTTTACCTTCTTAGTTAAATTTATTCCTTGATATTTTAATGTGTAGCTGTTGTAAATGGGATTGCTTTATTAACTCCCCTTTCAGCTTACTCATTGTTAGTGTATAGAAATGCTATTGATGTTTGTATATTGATTTTATATCCTACAAATTTACTAAATATGTTTATTGGTTCCAAGAGTCTTTTTGGTGAAGTCTTTAAGTTGTACTATAAACAATAGCATCTTTTCTGCAAAGAGACAATTTGACTTCATCTTTTCTAATTTGGAGGTCTTCATGTCTTTCTTTTGCTTGATTGGCCTGGCTAGAATTTCCAGTACTATATTGAATAAGAGTTATAATGGTAGACATCCTGTTTTTTTCCATTTCTTAGAAGAAAGGCTTTTCGGTTTTCCCCACTCAGTATAATGTTATTTGTGGGTTGTTATATATAGCTCTTATTATATTTAAATATTTTTTTTTAGAATTTTTGTCACAAGTTCTCATAAAATTATATCACAATAAAAATATGTAGAGTTTTATCACATGCTTTTTCTAAATTCATTGAGATGATCGTACCATTTTTTTTTGTTAAATCACATCTGTGTACATTAATGCAATCATGGGATACAATATGCTGGTTTTATGTACTATTTGAAATATTTTCATTGAACTGGTTAACATGGCCTTCATGGCATTTTCTTATTGTGTTCAGACATTTATATTCTGCATTTAGTAAGTTTCACCTGTATCCTTCTAATATGCACCATAGGTGTGGTCCCACCAATTACCCAACCTCCACCCATTCTCCCTTCTTCCCCTCTTCCTCCTTGCCCCCATATTCTTGTGCTATAAGTGGGTTATAGCTTTCATGTGAAAGATATAAATTAGTTTCATTGTAGGGCTGAGTACATTGGGTACTTTTTCTTCCATTCTTGAGATACTTTGCTAAGAAAAATATGTTCCAGCTCCATCCATGTAAACATGAAAGAGGTAAACTCTCCATCTTTAAGGTTGCATAATATTCCATGGTGCATACATACCACAATTTATTAATCCATTTGTGGGTCGATGGGCACTTGGGCTTCTTCCATGACTTAGCAATTATGAATTGGGCTGCAATAAACATTCTGGGACAAATATCTTTGTTATAATGTGATTTTTGTTCTTCTGGATATATACCTAGTAAAGGAATTATAGGTTCTAATGGCAGAACTATTTTTAGATCTCTAAGTATTCTCTAAACATCTTTCCAAAAGGAATGTATTAGTTTCCATTCCCACCAGCAATATATAAGTGTTCCCTTTTCTCCACATCCACACCAACATCTCTGGTTTTGGGATTTTGTTATGTGGTCTAATCTTACTGGAGTTAGATGATATGTCAAAGTAATTTTGATTTTCATTTCTCTGATGATTAAGGATGATGAGCATTTTTTCATGTGTCTGAAGGCCATGCACCTATCTTCTTCAGAGAAGTTTCTCTTCAAGTCCCTTGCCCACCCTGAGATGGGATCACTTGTTCTTTTCTTGCTACTACATTTTAGTTCTCTGTGTATTCTGGTTTTTAAACCTTTGTTGGAGACATAACCTGCAAATATCTTCTCCCATTCTGAGGGAAGTCTGCTTGCTTTATTTACTGAGTTCTTGGTTGTGCAGAAACTTTTTAGTTTGATCAGGTCCCAGTAATGTATTTTTGGTGTTGCTTCAATTGCCTGGGAGGGTCCTCCTTATAAAATATTTGCCCAGGCTGATTTCTTCAAGTATTTTCCCTGCCCTTTCTTCTAGTATTTTTATAGTTTCACATCTTAAGTTTAAATCTTTAATCCAGTAAGAGTCTATCTTAGTTAATGGTGAAAGGTGTGGATCCAGTTTCAGTCTTCTACAGGTCGCCAGTCAGTTCACCCAGCACCCTTTGTTAAATAGGGAATCTTTTCTTCATTGAATGTTTTTAATGGGCTTGTCAAAGATCAAATAACAGTAGGTAGCTGGGTTCATCTATTAGTTCTCTATTCTTTTCCATACATCTACCTCTCTGTTTTTGTGTCAGTACCATGCTTTTTTGATCACTATCGAGTTATAGTATATTCTGAGATTTGGTAGCCTGATTCCTCCTGCTTTGTTTTTATTTCTGAGTAATATCTTGGCTATTTGGGGCTTTTTCTGATTCCATACAAAATGAAGTATTATGTTTTCAAGATATTTAAAGTATGATAATGGAGCTTTAATAGGGATTGCATTAAAATTGTATATTGCTGTGGGTAGTATTTTAACAATGCTGATTCTTCCCAGCCATGAACATGGTATGTTTTTACATTTATGAACATCTTCAGCTATTTCTTTTGTTAGAATTTCATAGTTCTCTTTATAGAGATCTTTCACATCCTTTGTTAGGTAAACTCCCAAATATTTCATCTTATTTGGCACTACTGTGAATAGAGTCCTTGACTGTTTTTTCAGCTTGGCTCTTGTGGGTATATATAAAGGCCACAGATTTATGAGTGTTGATTTTGTAACCTGAAATGTTGCTGTATTCCTTGGTCACTTCTAAGAGTTTTGTACTAGAATCCCTGGTGTTTTCTAGATATACAATCATATCATCTGTGAAGATTGAAAGTTTGAACTCTTCTGACCCTATATGGATACCCTTGATTGCCTTTTCTTCCCTAATTGCAATGGCTAAAACTTCCATTACAATGTTAAAGAGCAGTGGAGACAATGGGAAACCTTGCCTGATTCCTGATCTAAGTGGGAATGGTTTCAATTTAACTCCATTCAATACAATATTAGCTGTGGGTTTGCTGTAGATGGCCTTCATCAGTTTAAGAAATGTCCCTTCTATACCAATTTTCTTAAGTGTTCTGATCATGAAGGATGTTGGATATTATCAAAAGTCAATTGAGAGAATCATATGGTCTTTGTTTTTTAATTTGTTTATGTGCTGAATTACATTTATATATTTATGTATATTGAACCAGTCTCGAGACCCTGGGATAAAACCCAGTTGATCATGGTGTATGATTTGTTTGATGTGTTGCTTGATTCTATTTTTTAGGATCTTGTTGAATATTTTTGCATCAATATTCATTAGTGATATTGGTCTATAATTTTCTTATCTTGTTGGGTCTTTTCCTGGTTTGGGGATCAAGGTGATGTTTGCTTCATAGAATGCGTTGGGTAGTATTCCTTCTTTTTCTATATTTTGGAAAAGGATGAATAATATAGGTACTAGTTCCTCTTTAAAGATTTGGTGGAATTCTGAAATGAAGCCATCTGGTCCTGGACTTTTCTTTATAAGGAGATTTTGCATAGTTGATGCCATTTCAGAATTTGATATAGGCCTGTTCTATAATTCCACTTGATTCTGGCTAAGTCTTAGAAGGTGGCGTGATCCAAGTACTGGTCAATTTCCTTCAGATTTTCTTATTTCTGAGAGTAAAGTTTCTTGTAATATTCGTTAAGGATTTTTTGAATTTCTGAGGAGTCTGTTGTTATTTTGTCTTTACCATTTCTGATTAATGAAATTAGAGATTTTAGTCTTTTTTTCCTGATTAGGTTAGCCAAAGGTTTATCTATTTTATTGACCTTTTCAAAAACCAGCTTTTTGATTTATTGATCTGTTGTATAATTCTTTTGTTTTTAATTTCATTTAATTCTGCTCTAACTTTGGTTATATCTTTTCTTCTGCTAGGTTTAGGATTGAAATGCTCTTCCTTTTCCAATTGCTTGAGATGTCCCATGAAGTAGTTAACTTCCTCTCTTTGTGTTCTCTTGAGGAAGGCTTAGAGTACTATAAATTTCCCTCTTAGGACTGCCTATGCAGTATCCCAGAGGACCTGATAATTTGTGTCTTCATTATTGTTTTGTTCCAATAATTTGGTAATTTCCTTCTTAATCTCATCTACGACCCAACTATCATTCAGCATAAGATTATTTAGCTTCCATATTTTTATATGAGTATTCAGCTTCTTGTTGTTATTGAGTTCAACTTTTATTCCATGATGGTCTGAGAAGATGCAAGGAATAATTTCTATTTTTTTAAATTTACTGAGGTTAGATTTATGACCTAAGATGTGATTGATTTTGCAGTATGTTCCATGGGTTGATGTGAAGAATGTGTATTCAATTTTGTTAAGATGAAATGTTCTGTAGCTGTTTGTTAAATCCAAATGTTGAATGGTTAAGTTTAAATCTAAAATTTCTTTACTTAACTTCTTATTGGAAGATCTATCCAACACTGCCAAAGGAGTGTTAAAATCTCCAACTACTATAGAGCTGGAGGAAATCAAGTTGCTCATGTCAGCCTTTCTTTTATAAATTGAGGCACATTTTGGTTGAGTGCATAAATATTAATAATTGAAATCTGATCATGCTGAATATTGCCCTCAACAAATATGAAGTAACCAACCTTTCCTTCCTTATTTTGGTTGGTTTAAAGCCTATTGTGTCTGCAAATAAAACTGCAAACCCTGCTTTTTTCTGCTTTCCATTTGCCTGGAATATAGATGACCATCCCTTCACCCTACGTCTATATTTATCTTTCAAGGTAAGATGAGATTCTTGTATGCAGCAAATATCTGGCCTGAGTTTTTGTATCCAGTCAGCCAACATGTGCCTCTTCAGAGGACAATTTAAGCCATTCACATTAATTGAGAATATTGATAAGCCTGGAAGTTAGAATTTGATCAACAGTTTGTGAGTGAGTTTACTTTTGTGGTGGAAGATTCCTCTGGTCATTATGGAGGATAGGCATGAGAATATCCTGGTGAGCTGGTTTAGTTATGGCCAATTTTTTCAACATGTGAATGTCATGAAAGTATTTAATTTCTCCATCATAAATGAAACTCAGTTTAGCTGGATACAGGATCCTGGGTTGAAAGTTATTTTGTTTTAGGAGGTTAAAAGTTGATGACCACCCTCTTCTAGCTTAAAAGTTTTCAGCAGAGAGATCTGAAGTCATTCTTATATTCTTCCCCTTGTAGGTTATGGTTTTCTTATGTCTGGCTGCTATCAGAATGTTCTCCTTCATATTAACTTTTGTGAAGTTAATTATGATGTGCCTGGAGGATGTCTCATTCGGGTTGAGTCATGCTGGGGTTCTGAAATTGTTTGCTATATGAATTTCAGAATCTCTTGGCATGTCTGGAAAGTTCTCTTTCATATTCTCATGAAGAAGAGCCTCTGTGCCTTGTGAAGGTACTTTGTCACCTTCAGGGATCCCTACAAGGCAAATCTTGGTTTTCTTCGAAGTATCCCAGAGCTCTCTGAGAGAATGTTCCCTTTTTGTTCTCCATTTCTCTTCCTCTTTGAGTTTGGGAGCATTCAAAAGCTTTGTCTTCAATCTCAGAAATCCTTTCTTCTGCTTGCTCCATTCTGTTACTGAGGGATTCTACTATATTTCTCAGATCTTTGAGGGCTGCAAATTCTTGTCTCAATGTGTCAAAATCTTTGGTGGTTTTGTCTTTGAATTTGTTGAATTCTTGAGACAACTTTTGAAATGCTCCTTGAATTTCTAATTCCAACTTTACCTCTATTTGGTTGATCTTGTTTGCAATCCAAATTCTGAATTCAATTTCTGACATCTCAGCCATCTGTTTATGAATGGGATCTTCAGTTGTGTCCACAAAATTGTTCCTTGTGGGGGTTGATCTACTCTGGTTATTCATGTTACTGGACTTTTTCCACTGTTTCCTCCCCATGATTATTTTATACCATTTGGCTAGATGAGCAGATAAGAAGAAGTTGGGTTGGGGGCTGCAGGAGTAGTGATTAGCCAGTCCTTTGCCCCCAAGCTGGGCTGGAGTCTGTACCTTTTTCCCTAGAGCTTTGCAAAGGACCCATACAGTGCTACAGCCTGAGAAACTGGAGACCTTCTTGGTGTGGTGGGGCTATGTGGCTCTGTCTTGTTTTCAGCTGGTCTGTGTCCTACCCTAGTGAACAGTTACTCTGGGTTGAAGTCTCAGCTGTGGAGAAATACCAGCAATTAAGTCATCCCCCCACCACAGGCAACAATTGGAAAAGAAAAATCAAATCTTCCCACAGCCAAACAAGCAGGGTACCACTTTGGATAGTCCTCGGGTGATTGGCCCAGTTCAAGAGTTCCAAATCAATTGTCCTAGTCAGCACCAGTCTCAGGTGGGAGAGTTCAAAAGGTCTGCAACTAGATAGCAGGAGTCTGCTGGCAGCACACTCTGGTGGTCCATGAGGTCAGAAGGACCCCCCCAGAAAATAAATTAGTTTGGGAAGGTTGATGACTCCTTCCCCCACCTTGCACCTCTGTCACACCCAGTTACTGGTAACCCTGCAGGGCTGTGACCGAGTTTCCTCCAATGAACAAATGCTCCAGGGGTTTGTGCGTGCCTGAGTCACATGGAGATCTATGTCTCCTCAGTAAGGCTGCCATTCTTTGCCAATAGCTGGCTGGTGGAGGTGAGGCCCAACAATGTCAGGTGCTTAATGGAGCCTGGTGCAGTTCACTCATTTCCAGCCCTGCCCATGACTGATGTGGCTGACAGAACAAAACAATTTTGCAGAATTTGTTTCTATCCCAGCTGTATTCCCCTGTGGATCAGACACTGTTTGAGTTCACAGAAACTGCAACTCAGCCCTCTCTGTGCCACTGCCAGGTCTCAGCTACAGTTTGTGTTGGGGCTGGTTGGTTATAGCTCACACTTAGATGTCAGTTCCAGCTTCTGCCTGCCCACCTTTGTCTCAGCTATGTTACCCTGAGGGCCAAGTGTGTCTGAGGCTCAGTGAAACAGTCCTTTGGGTGAGCTCTGCCCTGGGAGTCTGCTGTCCCTGCATGGGCTTATTCTAGTCCATGCACTCCCCCCAGGGCAGTACCACAGGCATCCCTTTAGTCCTGGGGCTTGCATTTCTGTCCCAGATCTGTTCTGCCAGTGGTTGCCACTGGAGAAGATTCCTGGCTTCCTCTGGTTGCCCAGAGAGACTGGGAGTGTCCTTT
>CAUYRH010058142.1:0-11624 GCA_963574655.1 Perodicticus potto
TTATCTATGGATGCCCAGCGCTGGGAAGAGGTGGACATTTCAGTTCATTGTGACGTACACATTTTCAACTGGTTGATAAAATATGTTAAAAGGAACACTAAGGAGAATAAAGATTGTGAGATACCCACTTTAGGTAAAAAATAATGTATTACTTATTTTGTAGTGAAATTTGTGTGTCACCTGGTAGTTTCTTCAGGTCAAAAGTAAAATGCGGAAAGTGGTTTAGATATTAGTATTTGTGCTTTTATTAGTAACACCTTTTTAGGAAACTGATACCTCAAATTACAGTAAATTTACGACAAATGGATAGATCTCTAGATTAGCAGTTCTTAATATATGGTCTATGAGCCACCAGGGTACTGGAGACCCTTTTAGAGGCTCCAAAAGGTCAAAACAATTTGCACAATAATACAAAGGTATTATTTGTCTTTTTCACTGCATTAACATTTGCTCAGATGGGCTTGGCACCTATAGCACAGTGGTTATGGCGCCAGCCACATACCCATACCAAATCGGGCCTGGGGCAGCTGAACAACAACAACTGCAACAAAAAAATAGCCAGGCGTTGTGGTGGGTACCTGTAGTCCCAGCTACTTGGGAAGCTGAGGCAAGAGAATCACTTAAGCCCAAGAGTTTGAGGTTGCTGTGAGCTATAAAGCCATGGCACTCTACCGAGGGTATAGTAACACTCTGTCTAAAAAAAAAAAAAAATTGTTCAGATGATGCAAAAACAATGGTGAACGAAACTGTTGCAGTGGTTCACAACCCACAGGAACTGTATTAAAGGGCCACAGCATTAGGAAGGTTTACAACCACTGTGTTAAGAGTTTTAGCTCACATCAAGGCAGGGATACCAGATTGTACTAGTAGTACATAGTTACATTGTTAAAAAAGAAAAGAGAAGAAAAGAATCCATTTTCACTTAAGAATGTCCTTGGTGGTCTTCAGCCCCATATACTGAGAGTGGCAGTTTTGAACCTGGCCCCAGCCAAACTGCAACAAAAAAACAGCTGGATGTTGTGGCAGGCGCCTGTACTCCCAGCTACTCAGGAGGCTGAGGCAAGAGAATCGCCTACGCCCAAGAGCTGGCGGTTGCTGTGAGCTGTGATGCAACAGCGCTCTACCACAGGTGACAAAATGAGACTCTGTCTCTAAAAGAATAAATAAACAATGTCCTTGGTGAAACAATAAAAATTACTAATCTTATTAAATCTAGACCCTTGAATATATTCATCTATTTAAAACTACTGACAAAATGAAAAGTGCACTTCTACACACCAACTTATATTGGTTTTCTTGAGTAAAAGCAATTGTATAATTGTTTGAGCTGTTAAGCAACACTAGCTGCTTTTTTTATTTTTTATTTTATTTATTTATTTATTTTTTTGAGACAGAATCTCACTATGTCACCCTCAGTAGAGTGTCGTGGCATCACAGCTCACAGTAACCTGTAACTCCTCGGCTTAAGCGATTCTCTTGCCTCAGCCTCCCTAGTAACTGGGACTACAGGCACCCACCACTCAGATTCCATTACAGCTAAACTTTTAAGACTTTTTTTTTTTTTACAGTTTTTTTTGGAGGGGTGATGGGGGACCAGGGCTGGGTTTGAACCCACCACCTCCAGCATGTGGGACCGGCACCCCACTCCTTCGAGCCACAGACACCCCCCTAAACTTTAAGACACCCGGCTATTTTTCTGTTGCAGTTGTCATTGTTGTTTTAGCTGGCCCAGATGGGTTCCAACGCCAGCCTCGGTGTATGTGGCTGGCACTCTACCCACTGAGCTTCAGGTACCGCCTGCTTTTTTTAAAATACAAAAATATAAACCTATTTTTACTTGAGAGAATGACTGATAGCAGTTATGGTTATTTAGACTTAGCTACTTGGCAGACATTTTCTTGAAAATGAGGTAAGGAAATAAAGTATTGTCAGTGATAAAATTCAAGCTTTCAAGTGAGAATTACAGTTTCAGAAAACTTACCTGCTTTCATGTGCTTCACATCATCTCAATACTTAAAATACTTTTCTGATGTGATTGGTGATCATATTGACGAATGTCAATCTTTTAATACATTATACAAGGAAATAAAAGGTTTCAACATTTGGAAGATATATATAACTTGGTGAGCCGCAGTGTTTGCCAAATGACCAATGCACTGTCTTTTTAAAAATCATGCATGGATTAAAGATCCATTCAAAGTACAAGCTGAATCAGAGGATTTTGACATTAAGGGAGTAGGAAAAGTTAAATGATAAGGTTTCAGGTTCCATTACAGCTAAACTTCAAGACTCCCATTTGGCTACATCATGCAGCAGCTCAGGCCTGTTATCCCAGTGCTGGGAGGCTGAACTAAAGGATTGCGTGGGCCCAGGATTTTGAGGTCAATGAGCTGTGTAGTCCAGAGTGGGTAAGACCCTGTTTCAAAAAAACAAAAAGAAAAGAAACTACCATTTGTCAAATTTAGTGTAACATGAAAGAAAGCTACCCACAAATTGGATAGAATCCAGTTGTCTTCTATTAAATCAGGCATTGAAGAGATACGCAATAAGTGTCAAACAGTACTATTCTTATTAATCCTTTTTCGTTTTGGAAAATGCAGGTGAGTTTTTTGGTGGGAGGGGGGTTTGTTTTTGAGACAGAGTCACACTTTATAGCTCCAGGCTAGAGTGCTGTGGTGTCACTCTAGCTCTCAGCAGCCTCAAACTCCAGGATTCAAGTTATTTTCTTGACTCCTGAGTAGCTGGGACTACAGGCACCCACCACAATGTCCAACTTATTTTTTCTATTTTTAGTAGAGATGGGAACTTGCTGTGGTTCAGGCTGATATCAAACTCCTGAATTCAAGGAATCTTTCTGCCATGGCCTCCCAGAGTGCTAGGATTATAGGTGTGAGCCAATATGCACAGCCAAATATATAGTTATTTTTAATAGAATTATGTTAACATGCAATAAGTCTCATTATTCTTTTTAAATGAATTAATAAATATATTTTTAGTTTCTCTATTTTAATTTTTAAAGTGATAAGTATTGATAGAGCCCACATAAACAAAAGCTCTTTATGATTCTCAGGTTTTAAGATTATAAAGAGGTCCTGTAATTGAAAGTTTAAGAACCAGTGTTCTGAATGGTAACATACTATTAGTATTACTAGTAGAATATTAATCTGGATTACCAAATAGTCTTTCAGTGGGCATAGACTTGTATAAGAAATCACACTTGAGGTTTAATGAAGTCTTTCTCTGCACTAAAACTTCTATTTATAGCGGAATCAAAACATTTCTGAACTCTTATTAGTAAATAAATCTATTTTGATGGTATAACCTTTTGTGAAGAAGTTTATAACTTATTATATTCAAGTGACCAAATTAATAGGAAAGGTTTTTAGTAGTCCTTAAATAAATTACAAGATTGCTAAATCAGAATTTTCAAGCTATTTGGAGTCCAGGGATTCCAGACTACCCAGCTATGAAATGTGCATGTGAAAAAAAATCAAAATATATATAGAGAAAAAATTACTGTTTGATCTATCATATTTATGTGTGAAGTAAAGGTAAAACAAATGGCACCAAACTAGTCTTTGTTATCTTTACCCTTAAGTCTTTGGCTACAAATGAAAACTTTTACAAAAGCAGTCTTCATTCTAACCAGGAAACTACCAAAATGCTTAATTAAATCTCTAATAATCCAGCCACTGGTTCTTTTATTATTCTTTTTTTTTTTTTTTATAGAGACAGAGTCTCACTTTATCGCCTTTGGTGGAGTGCTATGGCGTCACGCAGTTCACAGCAACCTCCAGTTCCTGGACCTAGGCAATTCCCTTGCCCTCAGCCTCCCGAGTAGCTGAGACTAAGGGCGCCCGCCACAACACCCGGCCATTTTTCTGTTTTTGCAGTTCAACCGAGGCTGGGTTTGAACCCGCCACCTTTGGTATATGGGGCCGGCGCCCTACTTGATGAGCCACAAGCGCCGACCCAGCAACTGGTTCTTAATTGGAATTTGGCATATTACCATTTCCTGAGGAACTTTTTCTTCCTTCATCATTTCTACTTGAGAGCCTTTAATTTAGATTTGTTAATTTAGGGAAAGATTAGGATTACTTATTCTAACCCTCATCTGCTTAGTCTTTTATTTAGAAGAATTATCTTAGCACTGTAATGGTACAAAATAACAATTTTATTAAAATATACCTCATAAAATAAATATATGTATTATTACCTCATGGGAGATGACAGCTTTACTAAAACTGTAGTGTCAGATGGCATCCCCCCTTTTTCTATCTGTGTGACTGAAAGCTTATTCAGTTTGTCTTTAGGAAGTAACTTTAGTACTTCTGCAGTAGTAAATTTTTTATTACCCTTTTGAATCTTTTTAAATAAAATATTTGTTTATAATAAGCATTGAACTTGTGAAATAACTTCATTAATAACAAGTATTCTCATTAATCATTTTTAAAACTTTCTCTCTACGACTTTTATATTACATTCTCAATTTTGATTACCTTTTTTCCTGGTTTAGTTAAAGAGAAGTTTGCATATGTTCTATTTTTACTAGGAGATTTTTTACTTCATATGATTCCTAACTGCAAGGCAGATTTACTGTGTATTTTCTCTATATTCTAAGTTTTAAAATTAAATTTTCTTTCCTGTGCATATCTAACCCATATTATAGAATAAGTCTGTGTTAAATTTTTCTTAATGAAAGTAACATCCTCTTTTAAGGTGAAAAGGAACCTGTTCTGAGGATATGGATATTGAGGTGCACATCAGAAAGACAATCTAATTTCTTTGTTTTTATTTTTTTTTAGAGCCAGGAAATGTCATTTCAATTCTTATTTCTTCAGAATTCTTGAAAATGGATTCATTAGTAAGTATTAATCAAAAGAAATTAAAGCTTTCTATTCACTTACACTTTTTTCCCTTCAAATGTCTGGAAAATTTTAATACATCTTACTAAATTAATTGCTAATTCTAGAATGTGATTTCAATAGAATAAATTTCTGCTTGTTTGGAAGTACTTTGTTCTGTGGAGAAGGGGTTAAGACTACTATATATCATTTGTATGTTATGCCTATAAAGCAAACAATTAATCCTCAAAATGGAGCTCACTGTTGTATGAGATGAAACTAAACAAAATTAACTTTATTCAGGGATTTTACCCTATGACCAAATTAAGTTAAAATTCATTGAAATAGGCCAAGTGAGGTGGCTCACATCTGTAATCCTGGGACTCTCAGAGGCCAAAGCATGTGGATTGCTTGAGCTCGGGAGTTAAGACCAGCCTGAGCAAAAGGAAGACTCTCTACAAAAAAACAAAAATGGCTCGGCGCCTGTGGCTCAGTGGGCTAAGGCGCCAGCCACGTACACCTGAGCTGGTGGTTCGAATCCAGCCCAGGCCCACCAAACAACAATGACGGCTGCAACCAAAAAATGGCCGGGCGTTGTGGCGGGCACCTGTAGTCCCAGCTACTTGGGAGGCAGAGGCTGGAGATTCGCTCGAGCCCAGGAATTGGAGGTTGCTATGAGCTGTTATGCCATGGCACTCTCTCCAGGGTGACAGCTTGAGGCTCTGTTTCAAAAAACAAACAAACAAACAAAAAAAAAACAGAAAAATTAGGTGGGTGTTGTGATAGGTGCCTAAGGTCTTAGGTCTGGCGGCTGAGGCAGAAGGATTGCTTTACAGGAGTTTGAGGTTGCTGTGAGCCAGGCTGACACCACAGCACTCTATCTTGGAGCAACAGAGCAAAAAAAAAAACTTAGAGGACCAGATGTGGTTGCTCACAGCTATAATCCTAGCACTCTGGGAGACCAAGGCAGGTGGATTACTCAGGAGTTTAAGACCAGCCTGAGCAAGAGCAAGACCCCATCTCTTAAAAAGAGCTAGGCATTGTGGTAGGCACCTGTAGTGCCAGCTACTCAGGAGTCTGAGGCAAGAGAATTACTTCAGCCCAAGAGTTTGAGGTTACTGTGAGCTATGACACCATGGTACTTTACCCAGGGTGACAAAGTATGAAACTCTGTCTCAAAAAGATGAATACACCTCAGGTCAAAGAGAGGGGAAGGAAAAGAGCAAACACAACACAAGTGAGAAACCCCTGAATTAATTGAAATTTTGTTTTTGCCACCCAGAGAAAAGGAGACGTAAAATTATAACTAAATTCAATTATAGGAAATTATATATCTTGTACACTTGACTTTATAGACTAAGATTTTTATCTGCCACAATCATAAAAGATACATGATTGTTAAAAATTTTCTAAAGAAGGTTGAAAATATTTTTCAGTATGTATATATGTGTTTACAAATTTAACCTGCAGGACCACTTTGGAATAGTGTAGATTCACTCAAATAGGCAAAACCCAATCAGTGCCTAGCAATACATGGATTAGGCTTTTAATGTATTTTATCTTTGAAAGTTATTGCTGTGACAACATTTGTTTTCTATTCTGTGTTTTTTTAGGTTGAACAATGTATTCAGTATTGCCACAAAAATATGAATGCCATAGTAGCTACCCCTTGCAATATGAACTGTATTAATGCAAATCTTCTTACACGTATAGCTGATCTATTCACACACAATGAAATTGATGATCTAAAGGACAAAAGAGATAAGTTTAGAAGGTAATTCTTTAAATTTAATTTTAAACTTAATGTTTCTGTTAAATATATTTCTATTTTATGTTAGTGAAATATTTTATTATTAGAATATATTTAGAAATATATTTCTATTTTATTGTAAGTGAAACAAAATTTATCCAAAGCTAATGGCTGAAGATAAAAATTAGTAATTGGTCATTTTGTATAATGAACATATGAGCATATAATGATGGTGAATTAAAATTCACTACTCAGGAAACCAAGGTGGGAGGATTGCTTGAGACCAGGAGTTGGAGGGTATAGTGTGCAAAGACTGCATCTGTGAATAGACACTGCACTCAAGTCTGGGCAATCTAACGAGACCCCCATCTCTAAAAAATGCAAAAAAAAAAAAAAAAAAAGACAGGCTTTAGTATGAAGGGAAAGAATAGTATGAGAGGCTAGCAGTAGTTATATCATTTAACGGCTGTTTAGGTCATAGCCAGGAGAATATACTTTGTTCTAGGTGTAAATGGAAGCAAGGGAGTGACACAACCTTATTTGTTTTCAAGAGATCATTCTTGAAAAAATAAATGAATAAACTTTAGGGATGCAAGAAAGAAGGAGACCTGTTAGGAAGCTAGTATACTAGTCAGTTAAGAAATAGAAGTGTTGACTCGGCGCCTGTGGCTCAACGGACTAAGGTGCCAGCCACGTACACCTGAGCTGGTGGGTTCGAATCCAGCCCGGACCCGCCAAACAACAATGACAGCTGCAACCAAAAAATGGCCGGGCGTTGTGGCAGGCGCCTGTAGTCCCAGCTACTTGGGAGGCAGAGGCAAGAGACTCGCTTGAGCCCAGGAGTTGGAGGTTACTATGAGCAGTGATGCCACAGCACTCTATCCAGGGTGACAGCTTGAGGCTCTGTCTCAAAAAAAAAAAAACAAAAAAAAGAAATAAAAGTGTTGATTTGGTGCCTGAAGCACAGTGGTTATGGCGCTGACCACATGCACCAAGGCTGATGGGTTCAAACCCGGCCCAGACCTGCCAAACAACAATGATAACTGCAACAACAACAACAACAACAAAAATAGCTGGGCATTTTGGTGGGCGCCTGTAGTCCCAGCCACTTGGGAGGCTGAGGCAAGAGAATCGCTTCAGCTCAAGAGTTTGAGGTTGCTGTGAGCTGTGACGGCTCGGCACTCTACCAAGGGCAACATGACATAGTAAGACTCTGTCTCAAAAAAAAACAAAAACCAGAAAGAAAGAAAAGGGTTGATGTAGGGTAGAAGTAGTAAAGCTGGGAAGAAATAAATGGATGCAGGGTATGTTATAAGAAAAAATTGACAGATTTGTGAATAGGATAATATAGGAAGAAAGAGAGGATTCTGGGATAATTGTTAGGTTTTGAGCTTGAACAACTAAGTGGATGCTAATACCATTAATGGAGAAAGGAAAGATTGGGAGAAGCAAAATTAGGGTTAGAGAAATCAAGAGATGGATTTGAGTGACTTATTAGACATCCAAGTGGAATGGCCTATAGATAGTCGAATATATTAGTTTGAAGTTTAGGTCAGAGATCAGGACTTTAAATAGAAATTTAAGAGTAGAAAAGGTTTGAACCTAGGAAACTAGATGAAATTTCCTAGCAAGAGACACTAATTAGCGTATATGTGTTCTTTTCAAGAAATCTTTGGCTGCCTAAATGTGGCAAAGATATTTTCCAGTGTTTTTTCTCTTATTCATCTTGAATTAGTTTTTGTGTGGTACAAGGTAGGGGTTAAGGTTCATTTATTTTTTTCAAATAGCTATCTCGTCCACACAGCACCATACATTGAAAAAGACCATCCTTTTCCCACTGAATTGCAGTAGCACCTTTACTATAAATCAGAATACTATATATTAAATCTGTTTCTGAATTACCTATTTTGTTTTATTGATTTGGTTATCCTTATGTCAGTAGCACATTGCCTTAGTTATAGTAGTCTTATAATAATTTTTGATATCTAGTAATCTAAATTTTTAAGTTTTGCCTTTCTTCAAGATTACTATCCTAGCTATTTTAGATTCTTTGCATTTCCATATAATTTTTTAAAATTATTTATTTATTTTTATGTATTTATTTATTGAGACAGAGTCTTACTATGTCACCTTCAGTAGAGTGCTGTGGCATCACAGCTCACAGCAACCTCAAACTCTTGGGCTTAAGCGATTCTCTTGCCTCAGCCTCCCAGGTAACTGAGACTCCAGGTGCCTGCCACACGCCTAGTTATTTTTTGTTGCAGTTGTAATTGTGGTTTAGCAGGCCGGGGCTGGGTTGGAACCCACCAGTCTCAGTGCATGTGGCCAGCGCTGTAACCACTGTATTACAGGCATTGAGCCTCCATATAAATTTTTTAATCAACTTGTCCATTTTCTCTTTCTCACACACACCTGTGGGAATTTGGGAGTAATATGGAACCTGTAGATCAATTTAAGAAGATTGAACATCTTAATAATATTGGGTCTTTCTGTCCATGAACATGGTATAATCTCTGTTTATTTGAGTCTTCCTTAATTTATTTCAGCAATGCCTTACAGTTTTTGGTGTAGAGATAGTCTTCCTTTTTAAATTAAATTTATTGCTAGGTATTTACATTTTTGATGCTATTCTAAATGCTATATTTATTTATTTATTTTTAGAGACAGAGTCTCACTTTGTCACCTTTGGTAGAGTGAGAGGATTTTTTTTTTTGTAGAGACAGAGTCTCACTTTATTGCCTTCGGTAAAGTGCTGTCGCGTCACAGCTCACAACAATCTCCAACTTCTGGGCTTAGGCGATTCTCTTGCCTCAGCCTCCCCAATAGCTGGGACTACAGGCGCCCGCCACAATGCCCGACTATTTTTTTGTTTTGCAGTTCAGCCAAGTCTGGGTTTGAACCTGCCACCTTCAGTATATGGGGCCAGCACCCTACTCGATGAGCCACAGGTGCTGCCCGAGAGGATTTTTTTTTTTAAAGAAGAAAGATACTCGATTTGTTGGAATGCTGATTAGGATGACCCATTGGAGAGGAAGAAATTGATAATGCATTGAATTACGTAAGAATTTAGTTCTTAAGGGGAATGAAACAGAGAGGAATTATCTAAGAGTTAAATAACTAAAAACAGGAATGGAATCCTAAATCTAAATTTGGTCTTTAATAATAGTGGACATTACACGAGGAAAAATGGAGACACGCAGGACGTATATCTGGAATTAAAGACACACTTAGAAGACTTTAAGTTCAGTCTTATTATATATAATAATAAAGTAGGTAATATTTATTGAATGCTTAACATTATATCTGGCACTTTTTATAAATATCATTTATGGACTGAACATGGTGGCTCATGCCTGAAATTATAATTTTAGCACTTTGGGAGTCTGAGGAGAGAGGATCACTTGAGGACAGGATTTTGAGACCAGTCTGGGCAATATAGTGAAACCCTATTGTATCAAAAATATTTTTTAAAGGGGTGGTGACTGTGGCTCAGCGAGTAGGGCACTCGACTCTTATACTGAGGGTGGCGGGTTCAAGCCCAGCCCCAGCTGAACTGCAAAAACAAAAAATAGCCGGGCAAGGTGGCACCTGTGGCTCAAAGGAGTAGGGTGCCGGCCCCATGTGCCGGAGGTGGTGGGTTCAAACCCAGCCCTGGCCAAAACTGCAAAAAAAAATAGCCGGGCATTGTGGTGGCACCTGTAGTCCCAGCTACTCGGGAGGCTGAGGCAAGAGACTTGCCTAAACCCGGGAGTTGGAGATTACTGTGTGAGCTGTGTGACGCCACAGCACTCTACTGAGGGCGATAAAGTAAGTTAGTTAGGTGTTCATGTGTGCCTGAATTCTAGCTACTTGGAAGGCTGAAGTGGGAGGATCTGTCGAGTCCAGGAGTTTGAAGCTGCCATGATCTGTGATTGTGTCACTGCACTCTAACCTGTGTGACAGAGTGAGATCCTGTCTCAAAAGATGAGTAAATAAAATAAAAATTAAAAAAAAATTTAATTCTTGTAAAACTATAGGAGGTTGAAATTATCAACCACATTTTTTTTTGACTAGTTATGCTTTTGCCCAGACTGGAGTGCCATGGCCTCAGCCTACCTCACAGTAACCTCAAGCCCCTGGGTCGAGGCAATCCGACCTAGCTTCCCAAGTAGCTGGGACTATAGGCATCTATCACAATGCCCAGCTAATTTTTTCTCCTTTTAGTAGAGCCAGGGTCTCCTACTTGCTCAGGCTGGTCTCAAACTCTTGAGCTCAAGGGACCCTCCTTTCTCAGCTTCCCAGAGTGCTAGGATTACAGGCATGAGCCACTGTACCTGGCTTCAACCACGTTTTAAAGATGAGAAAACAAGGTTCAGACAGGTTAAACTGCCAAAGATCATATACCTAGTTATTGGTAATCCTGAATTGTGAAATTCTCAAAATCTTTAATCTTGACTATTACATTAACAAAGGATTTAAAGAAAAGTAGATAGTCATCAATCTTGTATTTTTTGTGAAAATGGATGCATTTTTTTTGAGACAGTCTCAGTCTCTTGCCCCAGGCTAGAACGTGGTGGCATCATCATAACTCACAGCAATGTCAAACTTTTGGGCTCAAGCTATCCTCTTGCTTCAACCTTCCAAGTAGCTGGGACTTACAGGTGCCATGATGCCCTGCTAGGTTTTTTTTGTTTTCCATTTTTAGGAGAGATGGGTCTTACTCTTGCTTGGGCTGGTTTGGAACTCCTCGGATCTACCCACCTCCGCCTCTCAGAGTGCTAGCAGTACAGGCATAAGCTACCACGCCCAGTCCTGAAAATAGATTCTTTATCAAGGAGTTCTCATTTGTAGGTTTATTTACTTAGAACATCAAAAATGGGTGGCGCCTGTGGCTCAGCGAGTAGGGCGCTGGCCCCATATACCGAGGGTGGCGGGTTCAAACCCGGCCCCGGCCGAATTGCATCAAAAATCAGCTGGGCGTTGTGGCGGGCGCCTGTAATCCCAGCTACCTGGGAGGCTGAGGCAGGAGAATCCCTCAAGCCTAAGAGGTG
>CAUYRH010058143.1:0-25616 GCA_963574655.1 Perodicticus potto
ACATTTCATCCTAACAAAACTGAATACACATTCTTCTCAAGAGAACAGTCTTCTGAGCTCATGTCTGTTAGAGTCTGTTAAATACATGTAACTAGACACAAGATGTCCTTCCCCACTAGTAATGCTAATTTATGGATTGGTTGGTGCCTAAGAAATTAACATTGTGGGAGAGTAGTAGATTCTGTTTTGTACTTGCTTCCCATTCATGGTTCACATGTAAACCAGCAAAATAATTGTTTGGACTACAGCAGTAAATAAATTTAAATAGAAACTCTAATCTATGATTTGAGGGCTACAAAAGTCTTTCCATTAAGCTCAAGACTTTTTTTTTTTTTTTTTTTGAGACAGAGCCTCAAGCTGTCACCCTGGATAGAGTGCGTGGCATCACAGCTCACTGCAACCTCCAATTCCTGGGCCCAAGCGAGTCTCTTGCCTCCGCCTCCCAAGTAGCTGGGACTACAGGCGCCACTGCAACACCCGGCCATTTTTTGGTTGCAGCCGTCATTGTTGTTTGGCGGGTCGGGGCTGGATTCGAACCCGCCAGCTCAGGTGTACATGGCTGGCGCCTTAGACCGTTGAGCCACAGGCACCGAGCCTAAGCTCAAGACTTTATTATCAATAAAACACTTACTACTTTCTATTTTTTTAATTATTCCCATTGAAAACCCTTTAGGGAACTGGTACCAAAAAGTTGTAAATAAACCCAAAGCATAACCTTCATCAGGTTTATACAATTTTTACCAACTCTCTTAAAGGACATAAGTGGTTAGAAAGAGTGAGAGGGTAAATAGAAAACAAAGTGGATTTCTTGCCAATAACCTACCCTTACCATCTCAGTTCCAGCTGGCCCAGACCCAGGCCTTTTTCTTATTACACTTTCTAGTGTTTTTCCCACTTGATGATATTTCTAGAAGCTTGACCTCTTCTTCTGAATTTTTTCCCTGCTTTTCCGTTTTCTATACTACTGTGGGTTTTTTTTCCCCCTTGGCAATTCAGATTTTTCCTCCATATTTCTCAAAGTAGCCCTTTCATTCTTAATCCCATAATCCACCACAATGGCACAGACTGAAAACTCACCACATCCCTACACTTCTTTCTCATCTCCATTCAACCTGTACCTCATAAGAATAAAACATCCTAAGCCATGACATTCTCCTATGAAAATGTTTTTAATTTCCCTTCGCAGAGGAGTCTACTGGCTCCTATTGCTTCCCACATCAAATCCAAACTCTTAATCATATGAATCATTTATCACTAATCTCCATCAATATTCATACGAACATTTCCCTAGATTTTGATTAATTCTGTGTGTATGTCTGGGAGTTTTCATGTATGTAATACTTGTTTTACATGATCTCGTCCTTCCACACTTAGTGATGGAAGACTTCTGAATGAACCATTCCTCTTCAAATGTCCCTGCATACTATGCTCATGCTCTCTTCTGCCCTAGGAATGCCCAGCCCCAGCATTCTATTTTCAAACTGACTTACCTGTTACCAACTCAAATGCCACCTCCTCCTGAAATCATCCCTAATAACTTGGTCTGCAAATAACTTCTCAAGACTGCTAAGCCCCATGACACATGACATCTCAACCTCTCTTAACAATACAAAAGCACCTCTACTGTATAGATTATCTGCTCTACTTATGGGTAGAATTCATGCCTAGTTTATTATTCTATGCCCCCATGAGTAATGCCTATCTCATAGTAAATACTCAATATTATATATAGTTTAGTAAACAGGATTCAAATTTAATATAATAAAAAGTACTCAAAGCTATCTGTTCTACCAGAGATTTCATTAGAATTATAATAAATAGATAATTTAACCCATGATATTCCCATTTGGGCTCCCCAGACATCAGACCTTGAGATAAACATTCCAACACAAGCAAGTTATAGGAAAGGCTGTCTTAGGAGACACTAGTAGAGCAGGGGAAAGGGAAAGTGGGACATAAAATAGAAGAGATTCAAAAAAGGGTTCAGTATCCAACAAGATGCCATTGACCACCACCTGGAGCTTCATCCACATAGGCAACTCTGAAATCAGTATAGAACATAAAACTCAGAGTTATTCCAACAGAGGGGCAAGGGAGCTGGGATATTTCCTCACCAAGTCCTGTTAGCCATTGCTTGAGGGTTGGTGGTAAGACACATTCTCTGGCTCCACCAGGCTGCCCTATGGACAGCTAGAGCAAGCTCCTACAGTCAGACAGAGCCCTCAGGCTAAGAGTTACAGGTGCTGGCATTTTAAAAAATGTGGTGGATGCTGGGAACAGGAAGCAATGAGAAGGTGTGGGTACTGACAGCATCTATTACACACAATAACAAACAGAATGGAGAAGGGAGCCACAAATGGACATGAATTTTTGACAGATTCTTGGAAAAACAGTGACTGAGAAATCAAAGAAACATACCCAGAATACACAGAAAGGCTGAAACTTATAAGGGGTACTAGAAGAGGGGAGGGCTAAATTTTCAGACAAGATTGAAATTCAGAAAGTGACAGTGAAACATGAGGCTGGGAATAGAAGTCTATTTTGCAGAGCTTGGCAAACTACAGCCTGCCACCTGTTTTCATAGTTTTTGCATTTTTAAAAGATTGTTTTTTAAAAAAGAATATGTGACCCACAGCAACAAAATTTTTATTCTCTGGCTTGTACATAAACAAAAATTGCTCACTCCTGTTTTATACAACAGTAAACACACATATAAGCTCTTTCCCAGCCCTGGAAGTAAGTCTGCCTGAAGCCAAGCACTTAACCCTGTATAAAAACCTGAGCCATCTTCTCTGATTATACTAGAAAAAGAAAGATAGCGAGTATGAATGTTTGTGTTAGGGTCCAATTAAAGCCTTCATTGGCCTAGTAATTAAGGATTCTGAAGCTTAATGGACAGTACTCTAGCCACGAAGCAAAACGCAGCAGATGCTAGTAAAAATATCGGCATCCTCTAGAACACCAGAAGATAAGAAAATGCTCTTAGATATAAAATATAATTGAGAGAAGTATTAGAAGATAAAACCAGTCAGTACCCTTCCCAATGGGAATAATACGTGGGTGTATGGCACACTTCCAGGGTGAAGAATACAACTACAACTTAGACTTTACCTTACTAATACAAACAATGTAACCTAATTGTATGCTGCTTCATATTAAAGAACCCTCATATTAATCAGAAATAAATAAATAAATAGAAAGTAAAACCAGAGAAATCTTCCAGAACATAGAACAGTAGGACAAAAAAAAAGAAAACATAGAATAATGTTTCTAGAGAGTAAATCTAGAAATTCTTAATATGTATTAAAATATGTTTGAAAAAGAAGAGAGAATATAGAAAGAGGTGATTATCAAAGAATAAATACAGACGGTCTTTGACTTACAATGGTTTGACTTAATTTTTTGACTTTATAATGATATGAAAGTAATTTTGACTTTATAATGGTATGAAAGTAATAGTCATTCAATAGAAATCATACTTCTAGTACCCACACAACCATTCTGTTTTTTACTTTCAATATGATATTTAATACATCATAGCATATTCAATACTTCATTCTAAAATAGGCTTCAATGTATAGATTGTTTTCCCAACTGTAGGTGAATGAAGGTGTTCTGAGCATGTTTAAGGTTGGCCGAACTAAGTGATGTTCAGTAGCTGAGCTGTATTAAATACATTTTTAACTTACTATATGTTTAATTCACGATGGGTTTATCAGGACATAGTCCCATCATAAGTCGAGGATCATCTGTGTGAGAGAAAAAAGTAAAATACAGAAGAGCTACAAGTAAAGAAACAAGTAAGTAAATATAGCTGTTCGGTTGAAACACAAAGATAAAGAAAAGATCCTAAAATCATCTAGAGTTGTAAAAAAAGACAAATAACCAACAAATGAATTAGAATTACTCTGACATTAGTTTTTCATCATCAAAAGTGTCAGCAAAGAGGAAAGAAATGCTTTCAAACTTCTGAAAACAAATGATTTTCAACCAAGAATTCTATTTCCAACCAAATGATTTGATCAATTAAGTGTGAAAGTAGAATGAAGACCTTTCCACTTTGCAAGATCTCATTCATTTTAACTCCTGTGTATCCTGTGTTAAAGAGTTAACTTGAAGATGTAAGCCATAAAGAAAACATAAAACTGGAGAAACAAAGCACTGTCTGGGGAGAGTGAAAGGAAGTCTCACTACTACCCACTTTGGAATAACTTAGAGGGTGATCAGTGCAGACTGGACCCGGGGCAGATAGGGTCCCAGGAGGGAGTTCTCCAGGAAAGAAGAGGAACCTGAGTGAACTGAGAACTCTGAGAAAGGTGAGGATATGATAAAGTTTATGGTAATGTGTTCAAATAGATAATTGACTGCACTGAGTGACAGAGAAGTCCTACGTTAAACCCACTGAGAAGTGAATGTAACTTCAACAGAGGCATAGAGAAGGGTGTGTAATATGAACACACTGTAGCAAGTTCTGCAAATGAATTACAGTCATATGCCTGGGAATGCCATTTACTGACTTGGAAGGCAACTATCAGAGTGAAAAGAAGTTGAGAGTTCATCTTACAAAGTGGGGAGTTCAGAGGTGCTGACTATGGTTAGTGGAATAAAAAAAGGAATATTTAATTATATATATATATATATATACTTTTTTTTTTTTTTTTTTTTTTTTGGGTTGCAGCCGTCATTGTTGTTTGGCGGCCCGGGCTGGATTCGAACCCGCCAGCTCAGGTGTATGTGGCTGGCGCCTTAGCCCACTGAGCCACAGGCGCCGAGCCTGATTTAATTATATTTTTGAAGTACCAAAGTTAATCCATATGGATACACACTAATGATGTGATTGTATGTAGAAAAAGAGAATGGTGAGGTGAACAGTAATATACATCAATGCACTCCTAACCTAGTATATCAAGAAGGAAATAGTATCTAAAGGTAAATCAAGAAATAGTGATATATATATCTACGTGTGTATATTCTAAGTAATACACGCATATGTGTGTGTGTGTGTGTGTTACTTAGAGATGCAGACACAACTATCGTAAGAATCGAAATAGAAACAGTTAAACGTTGGTCACTTCTGCAAGTAAGGAAGATTGTAGGTGGGGACTGTGGTTTTTCATAACAAATTCTTCTGTGTTGTTTAATATTTTAACTACATGAATTTGTTATTTCAATAAATTGCATGTTCATCAATTATGGATAAATGAAAATATTCCTTTACGTGTCCCCCTCTTATATAATATAAAACAGATGTGCTTAACTGCAGCTGAATACAATCCTGATTGTGAAAGGTGACAGCGATTATACAAAGGTGATTGACCCCCACTCCCAAATGAGCTCTACTGCCACAATTGATGCAGATTCATTGTGTGAGACAAATAGCAGCTCCTCCAGTAAGTGTCATGTAAATTGTCACAAGAATAGTTTACTTTCTATGGAGTACCCAAGTAAAAAAGCTGTTAAGAAAGTCTTTTCCCGTTGGAGTTTTGGTTGCTGCGAGAAATATGCACGATGCTTTGAGTATACTTAGTTTCAAAATCGTGCTTGCATCTGCTCCCCAGATACCACATTGATGGTAAAGATAATTATGCGCCCCACGCACTGGTGCGCCCAATGCGTCAGCAAATATGGCAAAGCTAGAGACTGTCAGCAAAAGTCTCAAGTCATTTTAGTCTCAGCTGAATACACTTCACGAGGTTGCATTTGAGAAAAAAACAAATTTTTATTTAAAGTGAAGAAAGCAAAATGCATCAAAATCAGGGGCGGTGCCTGTTTCTCAGTGGGTAGGGCACTGGCCCCATATACAGAGGGTGGCAGGTTCGAACCCGGCCCTGGCCCCGGCCAAACTGCAACAAAAAATAATCAGGCATTGTGGCTGGCGCCTGTAGTCCCAGCTACTCAGGAGGCTGAGGCAAGAGAATTGCCTAAGCCCAAGAGCTTGAGGTTGCAGTGAGCTGTGACACCACAGCACTCTTACCGAGGGCAACAAAGTGAGACTCTGTCTCAAAAAAATAAAAAAAGTTAAAAAAAAAAAAAGCATTAAAGTCAACACCTTGCTTTACACCTAGAAGTAAATTGTGGAATTAGAGGACAAAAATATAGTGTTTTCCCTGTGGTTTATCCTATTAAGAAATCAGGACTCACTCATTTTGAGTTGGATTTTCAAAGGTTGTTCCAAGTAGACTATGTTGCAGTAATCTAATTATAAGGGAGCCTAGACAGGAAATAAACATTGATATTGTTTAGTAAACGATCTAAGTAGTGCCTCTTGGCTTGGGTCTATCTGAATTAAACAAGAATTTCTTAATAGTAAATTACTATCACTAAACTGAGTATCTTTTCTTCTACTTTCCCCTGAAATCTGTATTTTTAAAGAACAGATAAATGTTGATGAAATATTAAAAATAATAAATATTCCTGATTTTAACTATAACCCAACAGTGCTGATAAAGCAAACTGCTTGATAATATAAAAGAAGAAACCATGCTGACCCTTAGGCAAAACTACGGAGGGAGGAACCCCAGCAACTCTGAGATTCGCCTCTTTTGGAGCTTCGCTCCTACCAGCACCCTATAGTCCAATACCTGCCCCCTACAAGGTCAGCTGGATGCTACCCCTGCCTTCCAACACACATCTCTCCTATGTGGGGTCCCATCTTCTCCTTGGTCCAGTCATTAGCAGAAGTAGTAAGGCCATATGGTGGGAATCTAGATAATACAGGAAAATCACTTAAACAATAAGTGATATAAATAGAAGGGGAAAGACAGATTATTTATAGGTAACATATTATACTTGAGAACTAAAAGGAGTAAAACACTACAGAGGAGGCTGGGTTGGCCAGGTCTGCAAGGTAAAAGCCCACATCCTTCTGGGGAAATAAACAAGGACATTGAAGAATAAGAAAAGACATTGGCCTGGGGGCTCTGAAAATTGTAGTCCAATGAAAACGGATGCTATCACTCCTATATTTTAGAGAAAAGATGTAACTAATTAAAATGCTTACTAAAGTTTAAATAAGCAGAAAATCCAAAAATCATTTTCTTTTCCTAAAGTACTCAATTTCTTTATGCTCCATATTTTTAAGTTAATCAAGTGTCTTAACTCTAAGACATATATATTAACGCAGCATATTAAATTCCCTCAACAAACTATATTAAGAAATTCTTCCAGCTACATGTATTCTTATTTATAAGTATGAAATATAATGAGTTCAGACTTTACCATTTAAAACATGAAGTAGCACAGTGTACAATATAGAAAAGGGAAAAGTCAGTTTTTTATAACATACTTATTCTGATGGGACCAACCACCAAGTGACAAACGAATCATATTATTGACTATTCACTACATTTGCATTGATTTGGTGAACGTATTGCTGAATGGTTAATGGCATGTCAGCCCTTCATTTACAAATATATATTTTCAGGGCTGTCATGCCAAGACATAAAACATTTCCTATGAGCTAGTAAGAAACGTAGTCCAGACCACACATAATTTTGTTAAACTATTATATTTTTTAAAACACTATAATTGTCTGGGCAAGTTATTTATAGTAGTCCACAATAATGCTGCCCTGCTTAATACAGAAGGTGTGTGTTTCAATTGCAGTAATTTGTTTTGCTGAGTTACATAGAGCACGATGCAACGCAAGAAATCTGGGCTGAGCTTGTGTGGATGGATTAATTGGCAAAAGAGTATTTAAAGATGCTTTCTGGTGAGATAACTACAAGCACATTGGGCAAAATGTAACTGTAAAGACACTACCCCGAACAATGCCGTTAACTACAGACTCCTGGGAAATAGAATGATGGGTCAGAATTAATCAAGAATGGCAGGGACTTCTTAGAAGCTGAGATGTTGGAGAGCTTGAGACTGGAGACATAAACATAAACAGGGAGTCAGGCGCTGCGGCAGGCTGCATATGGTCCCAGCTACTCAGGAGGCTGAGGGAGGAGGATCACTTGAGCCCAAAGTTTGAGGGTGCTATGACCTATAATGTCGCAGCAGTCTACAGAGGGCAACAGAGTCAGACTCTGTGAAAGAAAGAAAGAAAGAAAGAAAGAAGGAAGGAAGGAAGGAAGGAAGGAAGGAAGGAAGGAAGGAAGGAAGGAAGGAAGGCAGGCAGGCAGGCAGGCAGGCATCCAATTATCTATGTGGGAGTTTTTAATCCTAAATAAAACTATGATCATGCTTTTATACATTCCACTCCCCCCACTCCCAATGTTTGTTTTTTATACCTGAAGAAGCTGTCAACTCTTTAGGGAAAGACACCTAGGGAACTTTTCTGATTTTACTGAAATCTCCTAAACATGCCAAGTCTCAGCTATTCTTTTCTTTTATTTTTTTAACATATTTAGACTTTATTTATTTTTTTCTGGTTTCTTTTTCAAAATTTTTTTTTATTTATTTCTAATTATTATGAGGGTGCAAATTTTTTTCTTTTCTTTTTTTTTTTTTTTTTGTAGTTTTTGGCTGGGGCCCGGTTTGAACCCGCCACCTCTGGCATATGGGGCTGGTGCCGTACTTGTTGAGCCACAGGCATCACCCGAGGGTGCAAATTTTTAGATTACATTGTTCTCACTTCCAGGGTACAGTTCCAGTTGTAAAAGAGCTCACCCATTAAAATAGATGGAGACATTATATCTTTTACATTTACCCGGATGGAGCTGAAACATTTTCTTGTTAGTGAAGTATCACAAGAATGGAAAAATCAATATCCAATGTACTCAATACTAACGTGAAACCAATATATAAACAATTACATGCTCATATGAACATTAAACACAAATATAGTCTAGTATGGGGACACAGGGAGGAGGGAAGGGGAAGGGGTAAGGGAGGATGATTGACAGAAGGAGGGGGGGCATATGGTAGGATCTCACCTATTGCGCAAGTCTCATGTTTACTATCTGTAAAGCTACTTATATGGGCAAATAGTGAGAATAGTACAATGGGTATGAAAGGTTCTTAACTTCCCAAAAATGAGCACTCAAAACCAAAAGTGTAGAAAATTTTATGAACCACTATCTAAAACTTAGTATAAAGACACACACAAAAAAAAGTTTTAAATACTACTGCCACACAGACAATAAATAGCAAGGTGATACTATGTAATTTCTGGAAAACACAAACACCTACATATCCATAAGAATAAGAAAAACCCAATAGGAAAAAATAAAGGTTACTAAGTAATTTTATGAAGAAATTCCAATTTCTAAGGAAGACATAAAACAATGTTAAAGTTCAAACAATGCAAGTAAAAGCAGCAAATTTTATATTGCTAGGCATTGGAATAGTAACATTTAAATTCATTCCTTAATTCAACAGATAGTTATCAAATGCAAACTCCATGCCAGGCATAATGCCTAGCACAAAAAGTAATCAAAAGCCACTGCTTTTGAGGATTTATGAAAGAGAATTTCATATGATGTTGGCAAAAGAAAGGCTTGATAAAACCACACTGAAGAGAATTTGGCTGAATCTATCAGCATTTTAAATCATCCTTGACTCTTCCTTCTCTCACAAACCAAATCCCATGCTCCAAAAAATCCTAGATTCTTTACACCTTCTAATACCTCCCAATCTGACTCCTTCCCATTACACTTCTAGAACAATTACCCTCCAAACAGCATCATCTTCCGTCTAGCCTGCCATGGTAGCCTCTCCACTGGGATTTCTGCTTTCAATTGTGCTCTTCTGCAGTCTAGTTCTTTCTAAGAAGCAGCTATAGTTTTATTTTAAACATAAATTCTATCACATCACTGTTCTGCGCACAAGCATGTGACAGCTTCTCATCACTCTTAAAGCCCCAAATTCCTACTATCTCACCTTCCTCCGTCCTGGCATCTAGTACTAGCCTCTGAGTCCATCTCTAGTATTGGCATCTCTAAACCCCATTTCACTGCTGGTTCTACTCCAATCACATTCACTCCCTGAACCCATCCAGGATACTTCTGCCTGAGAGCCTAGTGTGGAGCACCTCACCTACAAATTCAGACCCTCTCATTGTATCCAGACCTCCGTCAAATCTTTTCACCTTGGCCTTCTCCGGAAACCCTAACTGCTAGCAACCTTGTCCTTCACATGCTCATTATTCCCTCAGAGACCTTATCACTACTTGACACTGTGCCACTGTATCCCTTTGTCTTTGTATTTTATATACACACATGTACTTGTTTGTGTGTTATTTGTGCTTACTGCTGCAATGCAAGATGCAAAAGTACAAGAGGTTGGTTTAATTTGCTCCAGACTATACCTCTAATTCTAGAATCATCCCTGACATAGTATTTAATGCTTCATAGTTTTCATAATAAATGAATGAATGGATTTCAAAAGCACATAATATTTCCTCCAGCAATTCTAATATTAGAAAAGTATCTTTAAAAAAATTACACCTGAGCAAAAAGGGGTGGTCACCATGAAATTATCAGTAACAGTGAAAACTGGGCTGAAACCTTTTTGTTCACCATTATGTGAGTTGCCAAATAAATTTAAGCACATCCACCTCATATAATATAGGTGGTACAAAAAACAAACAAATAAGAATGAGGTCGACCTATATGATCTAATAGAGAAAGAGCTCTAAGCCATTGTCAAGTGAAATTAAAATGTAAGTTCACTGGCACAGCTATCTTTTAAAAATCTGATAATAGATAGAAGGTGCCATATTTTACATAGGGAATGTCAAAATATCACTATATGTAACAGAAGACAGCAAGAGTTTTTGACAGATGTATTTCTACATCCTGATTAATACCAGTTCAGACCTGTGAGTATGATCAAATGAAGGAGACCTTCATTGCTATGTCATTAAACTGGCCCTCCAGATATCATGCTTCTCAGAGGTGGAAATTTCCTAATATTTTCAGGTAATCTGCTCCAGGGTTTATCTTAAAAAGTAGCAAAACCCTCTTCTATTTTCTTGTAACTCTTATACATTACCCTTTGTTCTGTCATTTATCATGTTAGAAAAAAAATAGAGCACGTCCCTTATTTCTTTATCTTACTTTCAAATTTTATAAAAAATATTTTTATGGTAAACAAATTGGAAAATACATAAAATCCCAAAGAAAATAAAAATGTCATCTACAACCCTCAAATCAAGACATCACTGCTATTAAAATTCTTACTTGTTATATGTTTTCAGCAAGTTTTCAAAGTGTAAATATCCACACCATCTCCTGCATTTAGACCATTCTCTATGGGCAACACAAATATTTATTTCACCAAACATTCTATGAGCATTTTTCTCAAAACATTAAATATATATGCAAACAACTTTTCTTTTGCTACTTGCATTCTGTTGTAGTTTATACACACAATATTTGTCCAACCAATCATTCATTATTCACCAATAAATACTGGGCTCTTACTACATGCTGGCTACTGAGGTATGTGCTAGTCATCTACTGCGGGCTCTTCCTACATGTCAAAGAAGAAAGATGCTGACCAAGCAGTTATCCCAAAGGCAGTGCTCTTCTTCCAATTGCTAAGCATCCTTCTCCACCCTCCATCCTCCTACCCCCGTTCCCACAATGCAATCTTTCAAAAAATTCCCCTGGCTCTACATTGCAAACCTGATGAGAGAGTGCCTAGCACACCGCCCAGGTGAGGGGCCATTTTACACCTGGAACTTTACCTCAGAAGTGAGAACAACATAATCTAAAAATTAGTACTCTCACATTAATTTCAAATAAAAAATAATTCAAAAAGAGGAATTATTAGGAATATTGGATAAGCTATTTGTTCTACTGCACATGTTGCTGGACAAGCAGTTTTATAATTCATTTTGCTTAAAGAATAAAAGCAATTTTTCGAATAAGTAAATACATAAAAGCTTTAGAGTTTGGCTCTTCACATTTAAATCTTCATTCTCTCTAAAACTGATCTGTGTCTAGAGTTTGAATATATTTTAGTACCCACGAATAATCATTATCAAAATGCAATTTATTTATCATTTTCTAACTGACCTGCAATGAATATTCTGTCTTAATAAGGTTTCCATTTGGAGGTATAAAATAAAAAAAAGAAAACATAACGAGATATTTTTAGGTGAAACAAGCAAGAGGAAATGCAGTTTATATTATATGAAAACACCTTTGGGTAAGAAATGGATATAAAATTTAGGTAATTTGTTTTATGCCTTCCTTTGTTCATACATACACGTGTACACATATCTCACACATACATTTATTTACATGCATGTGTTTATACGTGTGTGTGTGTATTCTTATCAAGAATCATTGGAAGAATAAATAGGAAACTAATAAAATTTGATATGTGGGGGTTGGACTGTGACTTACTGTGTATACCATTTAATATGATTATGACTTGTGAATCATGTAAATGTATTTCCCATTAAAAATACAATATTGATTTTTAAACAGTACAAAGTTTAGAAGTATTGCAACCAAACCCTTCCCCACTACCTCCACCTCTCCCACGCCGGTCCACACCTGGACACGTCTTCCATTTATTATTGCAACAGCCTCTTCAACCGTCTCTTGGCTCCACATCATCCCCCCAGCCAGTTCTCCACACAGTGGCCGGAGTGATCAGGCAGAAATGCAAGTGAACTTGTTTCTCTGGTCAAGCCCTTCAATAGCTTCCCCTCCTGTCTGGGTATAAAGCCCATGTCCTCATGAGAGCCTCAATGGTTCCTGTATTTTTTGCAGCCTCTTCTGCTCAGCAACATTGGACTCCTTGCTGTTATTCAAATACATTAGATTGTTCTCCCCTACAAGCTTTCATTAAGCTTTTCTTCTGCCTAGAATGCCCTTCTCTCTGGACTTCCACAGGCTTCCACGCCTCATCTCAGGCAGGCTTTGAATCACCTGTCCCCTCATCACCAACCCTTCCCTTAACACCTTATTAAACTCACTCCATCACCCCCTTTCCTTATCTACCTAACAGCACTTACCACCAACTGACACAGAATACACTTTACTTATTTGTTACTTGTTTGGTGTAAGCACTCATATCTCCAGCACGGCAAGAATTTCCTGTACTTATCTGGTGCTTGATCCCCACGTAGGGGCAGCTAATACACAGTGTAGGCACTCAACAGATATTTAGTTATTTTATTAAGTTATATTTATTAAGTGAAAGAGAATAATTAATATAAATATCCTAAGGGCTATACGGTAATAAAGGGACAGAGTGCAAAAACTGAATAATCAATCTCTTACTGGTGAACATTCCATTTATTTAAGATATTTCACTACCATAAGTAATTATGGAATCAAAAGATGTATAGAGAAATCAGTGCATACCTGTCTGATTTCTTTCAGCATATTTCACTGATTTCTTTAAGGGATTAGACTTTTATACATTATAAACATCCCATAGTGCCAAACTGCCAGTAAGGAAAGTTGTGACTGTTTAGCTACACAAACATGGAGTTTTACATTGTGAAAATACATTCACTTGATAGGCAAAAATATTGTTTTAATCTGCTATCTTTGAAAATCAATTAGTTCGAAAAGTTTGTCATTTGTTTTTTGCTAATTTGTATTTCTTCTTTTGTGATTTGCTTATAGACTTTGTCCTTTCTATTGAAAGTTATGGGCTTTTGTCATATTTCTGTTCACTTTAACTAATATGTCATTACTATTTTTTCAGTTTGACATCTGTGTGTTAAACGTCGTTCATTTAACACACTTACATTTTAAATTTGTGTTCAACTAAACTCATCGATATTTTCTGTTACCGTTGCTGACTTTGCTTCAAATAATAAAAAGGATTCACCACCTCAAAGAATGATAAAATTTACTCAGATTCTCCTCCAGTTTTATTTTTTGGCATTACTGACTTTAACTTAAGTAACTTAAGGCAGATAAAATAGCAAAATCCCTTAAATCTCATTTTCTGCTTCTTCCCCTGCCCTTCTTTCTTGAAAGCACAGACTCCCTTTTTGCAGGCATTCAGCTGGTTTATTTCCCTCTGGTAACCATGAAAGGTCTCACCAATATGGAGGAACTAATTTCAGATGTGAGAAGTCACTACTCAGCGGAAGACGAGGACAGCCCCATGGGTTCCCCCAAAGTCCTGCCTTAGCAGGGAGAGTTAAAAGCAGCCATTTAAAGTCAGACTTCAGCTCAACTCATTTGACCACATGTCCCTCAAAGTATGGGACAGTGCCTATGGCTCAGTGAGTAGGGTGCTGGCCCCATATACCAAGGGTGGCAGGTTCGAAACCAGCCCCAGCCAAACTTCAAAATGTAAAGTATGTGTAAGATCTAAGATATGTCACTTTCTTAGATGATGAAGATTTTTGCAGATGGTGTTTAATCAAATATATTCACTTAGCAGAAAAATCCCTGAGGTCTTACAAGGTTTTTCCCCCATAATGACAGACTATTATTAAGAGAAAAGAGTCCCCTCTTTCACTGTGCCCATAGTGTGTGGAAGAAAAGGCAGTTGAAGTTTCTGTTTCCTTTGACAAATAATTTATGCCAACCATTCCCTCTTTATCATTACTTTGCATCAGTTCATTTATCAGAGCAGGTTTTTTAAAAACTTATTTCAGTATGGAACTTCTCTATCACTTCTAGGTGACTTTGGATACGTTTTTAAGTGTTTTACAACCTGGATTAGTGTTAGTTTGTTTGTTCTCATGAGCTCCTTTCAAAGCAAATACAAACTTTAAATACCAATTTAAAATGAGTAACATAAGCTCAGACAGATCTTAGTTTGGAGTCAGTAGACACAGGTCTGCAATACCCTCACTACCTCTATGACCTTGGGCATTAATATTTAAATTCTCTACTCTACATTTTTTTCATTTATTAACAAGGGGCCAACATGATATTCTTCTTACAGCTGTTTATAAAGTACAATGGTCACGTGTGCCCAGTGCCCCGCCCACTGCAGGAGGAGAAATGTGTGAACCTTCCTTGTGTGTCTCATGGCATCTCTGGTCTAAAAGAGGATGATCCCAGTAGCAGGACTCCTACCAGCCTCTCTAAGTAGTCTTCATGAAGATGACACCTTTGTCCTAGTTATCTGATCTTTTTACCAAACAAACAGCTTATTGCATGGTGGACATACTCACTGGGAAGCCTGTGGTTGGTTTGGATGGAAGGAGATGCCATAGTGGCCACCTCCACTGGGAGGTGGAAGATGCTGAAATGAGCCCATTACCTCTCCACCCACCCTTACCACTTTGTTCTCAGAGGGAGTAAGTGACCGCAAGAGGACCAATGCAGGGCCTGACAATGACTATTCCACAGAAAAGCAAGACCCAAGCAATGGTCAGAACCAGACAACTCACAGTCAGGATAGAAGGTTGGTTCCCAATCAGGAAACTGGGGACCACCACACAAGGGCTGATACTTGCACCTATTATTTCCATGTGTCATTATTTGCCTCTTTTCACGTATCTGGATTACCCATGTGTTCTCTTCTCTACGCTCCAGCTGTTCTGCCAGTGTCGGAGGAAGCCAAGCTTACAACGAACTCTAATGCCACCTGACCTTTATCCAGTCCCTCTGCGCCCTGGTCGGCCTGCATAGCCATTCACGCTGCTATTTAATGATATGCTCTGTGGTTCTGAAGACAATAGCAAGAGGAATGAGTTTCCCTCTGTGCAAAGGAAAGACCATCTCAGGATCATAAATTACCTAAAGTAATTTGTGTTTCTACTTATAATGTTCACATCCCTGATCCAATCGTACTCTTTTGTGGACACACTGTTACTCAAATATATTTCTTATTTGGTTAGTTGACTTGTTTTAAATATTTATAAGTTTCCATTGTGATTTGGTGAAAGCATGACTCAATGCCGTTATATTTTTATAGCATCCAGAGTGATACTTTTTAAGATACATAAATATGATTTTTGTATTCCATACCTTGTGGTCTGAGGGTAAAGAGTAAAATAGGTTCATTGACTAAAAGTCTTGGCATGACCCTGCTTGGCCACTTTGAAGCCATCATTTCTTACCACTCTCACTCTGGCATTATCAGCACGCTCTCCCCTTCCCAACTCCCTCTTCACCCTTTTTCATCTAAACAATTCATTTTCTCCTTTCAGTCTCAAGTCTAACATTATTACATCGTGAAAAAGCTTCATTGAAACCCCTTTTATATGTTCCCACAGCACCCCATAATTCTTTTTTTATTTTATTTATTTATTTATTTTTTTGAGACAGAGCCTCAAGCTGTCACCCTGGATAGAGTGCTGTGGCATCACAGCTCACAGCAACCTCCAACTCCTGGGCTCAAGCGAGTCTCCTGCCTCCGCCTCCCAAGTAGCTGGGACTACAGGCGCCCACTACAATGCCTGGGCATTTTTTTGGTTGCAGCCATCATTGTTGTTTGGCGGGCTGGGCTGGATTTGAACCCGCCAGCTCAGGTGTACGTGGCTGGCGCCTTAGCCTGCTGAGCCACAGGCGCTGAGCCTACCCCATAATTCTTAATAGTAGACTCACTGTACATTCATCTGTGAATTTATGTGATTAGTCAATTTCTCCTCCACTAAGCTCTGAGCTTACTGAGAGCGGAGACCATGTCCACTTGGAGCATCAGTGCCTAGTACAGAGCCTGTCATGGGGTGCCTGCTTACTAAATGCTACTGAATGAATGAAAGCAGGATGGAATTAATGAATTTTTAATAAAGTGAGCATGTATTACCTTCTCTTACACAAATTTAAAAGAATGTGTGTGCTACTGTCATCAGGCCTCTGTATCAGAATAATACTATAAATCAAGTGAGACATTAAAACTACGGGTTAAAAGGCATTGCAAACAGTTCAGTTGTAAGGTTTATTGTATTAGCTGTTGTTGTCATTTCCTCAAAGCTATAAAATGGAAGGATAGTTTCTCCTTATTAAGTTAGTCCTGAAATCCCAGTATTTATAAACTGGAATACAACTGCTCTATACTTACCCATTCAACTACTCTTTCATTCGTGAAACATTTATTGGCTATCTGCTGTTCTAGAAGATCATTGCTAAAAGGCAGTTTGGAGGGACTGTAAATCAGAAGAGAAAAGAAGAATGTTTTTTTCTGTGATAAATATTCCCACAAGTTACTACAAGAATAGAAATTATACGTTTTATTTTTTTTTTTTAGACTGCAAAGCAAATGCCTATATCCCTGAGGGCCATGCCGTATGTCAAGGGGAACTGATGAAGTACTATTGAAAGGAAATGACAAAGATTATTTTGGAGCATTAAGACAATAATTCAGGGTTTCTTGAGCTCCCTTCTACTACTCTATATTAAAAACAACTATTTGGGTCCAACAGTTTTTTTCTTCTAGGGCCTCTCTGAAAAACACAATGCCAACCCACTGGTGCTATTAGCCAGAGTGCAGCTATTAAAAGAAAAAAAAAATAGCAAATGTGAAAGAGAAGCAAGGTGGGACTAGTTCTTAAAATTAACACAAATTAACGTAAGTTAAACGAATTTCTCCTGGTTCTTTGTACCCTCAATGAATCCCCAACAATAAATTTTTTTTTATTAAATCATAAATACAAAGATCATGTATACATTAATGCATTTATGGGGTACAATGTGCTGATTTCATATAGAATTGGGAATGCTTACATCACACTGGTTAAACAAATTTCAAGGAAAATAAAGTTGAGTCCTAATGTCTGAGTTACAATATTTCATATTTTCAAGAATGAATTTTCCTTATGAAAATTCTGCTTGCTGGAAATTTACGGGAGTTTATAACCTGAAATTGATTGTACGTTCCTTATACTTGCCATTTTTTAATTTTCAAGTTGAGAAAAAATTTAAAAAATATACTGAGAAATAAAATTTGCAGTTGTACTTTGTAATATTTCTTACTTTTTGTGTATTCAGGACTTAATAACTAAAAGTGGACAGAGACTCTTGTTAATTGTTTGAGAAGGGTTACTCAAATTGCTTCTATATGTTGATATACACTTATATTTGAAAATTGTCTTAATGAGAGACAAGGATATCTGCAAACTGGATCCAAAGAATTCTGACAGCCAACATGGCACGGATAATTTAGCATGTCTCAAAATAAAGAACAAGTTGGCTCAGCGCCCGTAGTACAGTGGTTGCAGCACCAGCCACATGCACCGAGGCTGGCAGGTTCGAACCGGCCCAGGCCAAGTAAACGACGACGACAACTCTAACGACAACAAAAAAAATAGCCAGATGTTGTGGCGGGAACCTGTAGTCCCAGATACTGTAGTCCCAGATGGTTGGGGAGCCGAGGCAAGAGAATCGCTTAAAGCCCGAGTTTGAGGTTGCTGTGTTCTGTGATGCCACTCTACCAAGGGCAACATAGTGACACTCTATCTCAAAGAATGAATGAATAAATAAATAAATAAATAACAAGTCTAAGTACCACAGAATTAGAATGAGGAAAATGAACGGAAAAATTGTTGAAATCCTCCAAGACACTCAGATAGGTAAGCCAGATTTTCACAGGTCCTAAGAATATTATACTCATTGGTGTGAAGAGAATGGGGACATAAACGTTGCATTTGCTTCAGGTCTGAGGTCGCTGAAGCATCCTGGTGAGCAGACATGAATCTTAATAGAAGTTTGAACGCTGCATAATTATAGGATTTTTGACAGCTTAGAAAGTTTACTGTGTGTGGTCCAGGCTGTAGAAGGCATATATTAAAGAGGCCCCAGGGAAACCAGGAGAAGAGTCCTCCCCTTCCGCCTTTCCATCAACCATAAACAAAGCAGAACAAGGTGTAATAGGAACAGATAACTTGGCCAGATTCCAAACACCATAGACATGTCCACAAATTTACTGATAGATCAGAAATATACACGCAACACGTGTGCACAGGCACAATAAAGGTCACATATGCATAGATTATACATACAAATTAGTATGTATGGAGACATGCATATATATATTTTCGGTTTTGGTTAATTAAGTCATAAACACATCCTTATACCATGTGCAAGATGGGTGAATATGACAATGTTCATTTCGTGTGAAAGTTATTCTTAAATATTTGGGCAAAACATATGAAACCCCCCCAAAGGTAATACTTCCTTTAATTGGTGGAAGGTATGTTTAAAGAAAAAAAGAAAGGACATACCTACCTGTTAGGGCAGATACATTTCTGCTAACTACAATACTTTCAAGATAGATTTTTCAAAATGAAAAGACTAAGGCAATAACTGAAATGACTACAGCTATGAAAACAGGCTTTTGAGGAACTTATGCATTGAAGCGCGATTTTTTTTTTCTTCTTAACATAGAGAAGCTAGGTGATGGAACAATTTGATGTATAATTTTTAACTATACAGAGTTGGAATGAGGAAAATTATTGAACAAACAATCAGAGGCTTCAAAGTTGGGGAAAACAACTATGGTGGTTATAGCATCTAAGAATCCAACTGAGGGCTGCACCTGCTTTGGCAAATTTCGAAAGTGCCCTTCCTCCTGGGAGGGTACATCTAGAAACAGAGAACACAGTAATTCCATTTTTTAAATAGCATCTCTATTAGGAAGATTTTTCTTTATTGAGATAAGTTCCTCCTGATAACCCCTATGAACTAGTTTATATTCTACTTTTTTCTGCAGTAACTCAAAAAATGTTTATTAAACGTGTGCCATGTACCTGGGACTGAAGTCCAACAAAAAGAATGGAATTATTATGTTACTTAGAAAGGTAGAAAATGCATCCCTCCTTGTGGTAAACTAACACGAGGCACGCATCTTTCACTCCAGGAAGTCTGACTTTACAAATGTTTGCCATAATAATATGCAATGATTTTTACCCAAAAATCATTATCGAAGTTTGCACCGCACTCTCCAATCCACTTATACATACCAGCTGGCCAGGCCTGTTGAGAGAATGCAGAGTGTGCTAAAATTGTCTTGTCTCTCTCTGTGTGTGTTTTTCTAATAACAAGAATCTCCAGCTTCTGCTTTTTATATAGATTTTGCCTCTCCCTATCAATTCCCCCCAGAGTTTTAAGAAAATATGTTTCCTATGGAAGAAAGTCAGTGAGTCTAAAAGGCCTTGGAAATCCAATATTTTAGAGGAAAAATTGGAATGACAACGTATATCGAGATAGGTGTTTGTTATGAAATGAAAATTTAATTTGTCTCTGATATGGCTCAGCTTCTGCACATAAAGATTTCAGCAAAGAAGTTTACTAAGTGTTAAATAATGGGAAAATGCATGTGTTAAATTCTTCATGCGTGAATGAATCCTTGCTGAATTGTTATATAGGTATTTAAGAATACTTTAGTAATATTGAGGATGTTGGGGATTTTGAATAATTGTTTTTCCATTTAAAACATAGAAATAAAGTCTCTTACTCTCTCCAAATTCACTATTCAGCAAACTTTCAAGAGAGGATAACCTTCAGCTAAGAGGGATGTCTAAACTCCAGATGAGGGCTGTGGGCCAGCCCCTCAATCAACACAAACCAGGACTTCATACCCTTCTGGGACATACTCTTGGTTCAGAGTTGTCTTGTGTGACTTGAATACTCCTAAGTGTTTGTGCATCAAACCATCTTTTCCTCATCAATTGTTTTCTTAAACCTCATTATAGGGATTTACATTTTTCCATCAATGCTTATATTTAATTCAATTACCTATTCAAGCATACTTGATTTTAAATATTCTGGTCCAACTATTCTAGATCATTTTTCCCAACCACCATCTCCTAGTTTCATTTTTCCTTCCTTTTTTCCTTTCTTTCTTTCTTTTTTTTTTTTTTTTTTTTAGACAGAGTATTACTCTGTTGGCCTTGGTAGAGTGCTATGACCTCATCATAGCTCACAGCAACCTCAAACTCTAGGGCTCAAACAACCTTCTTGTCTCAGGCTCCCAAACAGCTGGAACTACAGGCACTCACCATATGCCTGGCTAGTTTTTCTATTTTTAGTGGAGACAGGGTCTTGCGCTTACTCAGTCTAGTCTTGAACTCCTCAGCTCAAGCTATCCACCTGCCTCGAGCTCCCAGAATGCTAGCATTAGAGGTGGGAGCCACCACGCCCGGCCTACCTTCATTTTTCTAAACATTTTTTCAGCATCTCATGATTTAAAATATATTTAATAACAATAAGAGAATTGGATTTTTATTTTGTTTTGTAATGAATGTATATGGATTTGATATTTCATAATAAAATGATTACAAAATTATAGTGATATTTTAGTGAGCACATTTTTTTTATATTATTTCATTTAAACAGATCCCCCACACAATTTCTGTGGGGTGGAATAGGAAAATCTCCACGTTATTAAAGTGACCTATTCTTAGGTGAATTTCCTATAACTATGGGGCTATAGTCTGTACAGGATGAGACTGTGGAGTTATTCTGACTCTTACTCTAATGAGCTTCTCTTTGAGCCCTTCCTCAACTCATTGATTAAATTCTAAACCAGAACACGGCGATTTAGTTTCTCTATCTATAAACGTCTAATTGAGAAAAAGAATGTTTCTTGTTTACAAGAGGTATAATTTCTTCTCTGTTGCCATAACAGAAATATAAGTCGAGATCATACAAACAGGCAGGAGATTCCATTCCAGAAATCTAGATTAGTCATTCATCACACCAATAAACCCACTCTAGAACTAAAACCTTACTGAGGTAGGTTTCTGGAAGGATTCTTTCATCCTTCCAGCTACACTGTTGTAAAATGGAAATATAATGTCCATGATATAAGCTAGTACGCAAGAAGCACCTGTTAGATCAAAGGTGGGAGAAGGTCACGCTCCTTGAACACAACATTTTCCTTTCTTTACTTCTCCAATATTAGCTTCTAAAGTGATGTCTACTATAATGCTATGTCAAGACACAAGGGCTGATGGATTTAGGAAGGGCACTAAGTGATTACTCTTAGAAAGCAACATCTTATATGACTAAAAGAAATAGGATAAAAAGCTTTTTCAGCCTCCAAAAATACATTGGTTGCCTGTAGACAAATAGAGCAGAAACTGCTTATCAGTAGAACAGTATACTTTCTGTTAAAAATGTGTTCACACCTTCTCACCTCTTGTTTCTTCCAATTTCTTTGCCTCTGCTATTCTGAGCTAAGATGTTTGTAATACTTCAGTTTATTTTTTTTTCACATGTGTGGCTTGGTATAAAATAAAAGAAATCCAGGAACTTCAGAGAGTAAAATGATAATGAACCCTAAATGCACTTCTAGTGATAGTTAGCAACATACAAAGGACAAAGCAGTCATGGATTTTTTTTTTTTTTTTTGTCAAAAGAATCATGACGAAAGTAGAGAACCACAGAATTGAATTGTTTGAGGTAGAGAGGACGTTTTCGGGATTATCCAGTCTGGTCATTTCAGTTTATAACTGAAGAAAAGACTGAAACACCAAAAGATTGAGCAATCTGCCCACAGGCATTCAAATACCTGGCCAGGCTCTGAAGTTGGCAGGGGGAGAGTGCGGCTGCCCAAGGGGAATGAATGGCATCACTATCACTCAAATGAGGGAGTTGCAAATGGACACACCACTCTCCTGAGAAGCCCCAGATTAGTAGCTGCAACAGTGGCCACACTTTAAACACACAGCAAAGGAAACCACCAGTCATTATCCCAAGAGTCTACTGTGCATATTTTTTATTCTCTTCAGCACCTTTCCTTCACTTTTGGTTTTTCTTCTACATTTTGATAGTGCTACTTCTTCCCAGCAGCAGCATCAAAAAGAAGGAAAGAGTGCACAGCCTCTCTGCATTGGCCTATATAATCCTCTTGACCCACTCCCGACTGGCAGTTGAGCTTCCCCCTTAATTCTTCACTCTTCTGTGAGTCTGCGCTCTCAGCACTTCTACCAGCCTGCCTTGGCATGCAGATCAGACTGGGATCTGTGGCAGAATCCAGAGGAATGAGCTATACTGAGCTCTCAGGGATCCTGGGCTATTGGGGTCGGGGTGGGAATCCTGGTCAAGGAAACGAGGACTCTAGAGATAAAGCAGGGTTTTATTTCCTGGTCTGCGTGGACCACAATAACACTCTCTGCTGACACATTGTGCCCAGTGTTCAAAGGGTATAACAGCTCATAACAGCTGCAACCTGAAGCTCTCTTTCAATACCTACTCTTTGGCTCTCAAAATAGATAGATAGATAGATAGATAGATAGATAGATAGATAGATAGATAGATAGATAGATAGACAGATAGATAGATATAGATGTAAATATAGGTATAAATTTGCACCATGCACCTTATTTGACTAGTTTCTATATACTGTATAAATTGCTTTTATTTTTTAAAAATCAACCGATATAATATCACCATCCTTATAAGAGATGTGTGTGTATGTGTGTACGTGTGACTATTTGTGTGTTTGTGTGACACAGAGAAAGAGGGGGGAAAGGAGGAAGAGTGAGGGAGGGAGAAGAAGGGGTAGCAATTATGGAGAGAGAAGGCTTGACCCAGAAATGAAAGGAGAGGGGACAAAAGAAGACCAAGGTACCACCTGTGAGCAGTGTGACCCACTCATGAAAACCCCAATGTTCACTCACTCTACACACACATGCAAACAGATTTTGAAAATGGAAACCAGTAGAAAGCGTGAATTTTATATTCTCATGGAAGTAGGATTAGGCAGCGGAAGTAACCCTTGAGCACAGGGAAGTAGGGCAGAGGGGACCACAAGAACCTCAACATGAAAACTCCCAAGCTGAAGGAGGGATTGAGGGTTGGGAGGTGAGGAGGGAGGTCAGATGGAGGGAGGGTGAATGGTGGGATCACAGCTGTGGTGCATATTGCAAGGGTACATGTGGGATCTATTAAGTATAGAGTATGAATGTCTTAACACAATAATTAAGTAAATGAGGTGAGGGATATACTGAGCAGTACGATGTAAGCATTACAAATTGTATATGAAATCACCACATTGTACCCTGTAAATGCATTAAAAAAATCTTAGCATTTTCAAATTTCAGAGACCTTTGACTTGGAAGAACAACGCAAATTCAACTGTATCGCTGAGGACTGATAGAAACTCAGCTGCTGCATCACCTGCATGAAATCAATGTTTTAAAAAACGCATAAACACACATACACTAGCATATCTGAAAACCAAAACAAGATAATTAGTACTTGGATTCAAAGAAAATATAGAATTATTTCAAGATTACAAATGTAGGAAACAGTAATGATGGGTTTGGGATCAAAATAGACTTGACCTTTCCATTCACAACTGTCCCCCAAACTGGCGGGAATGACACAACCAGAGTTAGAAAGAACCAACCACACCATTCTGCCAAGTCTAGACTTCTTAGTAGGAGAAGGAGGTTGAGTAGAGACAGTCTCCAGGTTTCCCTCCTCCTTCCACTGCCCACAGGTCAGTCAGTACAGGCAGCTTCTAATCCAGCGATTCTCAACCTGTGGGTCACACCCCACAGGAACTGTATTAAAGGGCTGCGGCATAAGGAAGGTTGAGAACCATTGTTCTGATCCAACGGCCACCAACAATTCCTCTAACAAAGAACAGGCCGATTATCCATCCACACATCAGAAAACCCAGGTGGACAATATTTCAATTAAAATAACTGTACTCATTGTTGCTAGAATAAATATTCACAAGGCTGAAACAAAAATAATATTGCCAATCAGATGATATTCAATAAAAATTAAAAAACATTCTTGATATCATTCACAGCACCACTTAAAATTTTCCTTGTTACATGCTTGATTTATGTATAAACAAAAAAATTTCTACCCATAGGGAAAATATAACTGTTGAAAATAGTTATATGGTTATTGCAGTTCATGGAAGAAGAAGAATTCATGGTAGAAGACAGCCTTCCTCTGTACTTTATGGCACACAGTGGGACATATTTCAGTCTGAGCAAGTCTGCTTTCTATAATTCCTCAATTCTCCTTAGCATCTCCCATGCTTGAAACTTTTACTCATGCCATATACTGTGCACCTACAATGTTCTAGTCCTCATTAAAAGTTGTGAGGACAAGAGATGAAATGCCTATCATCACACATAGACACGCAGGTGACTACAATGCCAACAGGCTGTAAGAAATGGCTTGGGAGGGCGGCACCTGTGGCTCAAAGGAGTATGGCGCCAGCCCCATATACCAGAGGTCGTGGGTTCAAATGCAGCCCCGGCCAAAAAAAAGAAGTAAAAGAAATGAATTGGGAGACAAAAAGTAGTAATTATTACCATTTATTCAATACATACTTGGGTGTCAGATACTGTGTCAAACTTTAATTATATGCTTCCTCATAATTGTATGCAAGGTCTTTATTATTATACCTCTTTAAGAAAAGGAAAAATCGGCTCAGCGCCTGTGGCTCAGCGGGCTAAGGCGCCAGCCACGAATACCTGAGCTGGCGGGTTCGAATCCAGCCCCCGGGCCTGCCAAACAACAATGCCGGCTGCAACCAAGAAATGGCCGGGTGTTGTGGCGGGCACCTGTAGTCCCAGCTACTTGGGAGGTGGAGGCAGGAGACTCGCTTGAGCCCAGGAATTGGAGGTTGCTGTGAGCTATGTTGTCACAGCACTCTATCCAGGGTGACAGCTTGAGGCTCTGTCTAAAAAAAAAAAAAAAAAAAAAAAGGAAAGGAAAAATAAATTCAAAGTAATTTTCTCAGCATCAAGGAACTTGTAAGTAACTGAGTCCACTGCCTGATTTTTATACTAGGCTATTACATATCCAAGTACAATGACGGATCAT